>JAQGBW010003151.1:0-17168 GCA_034698625.1 Julus scanicus
TTTTAGACTTGGTTTAAGGTACGTTTATTTATCTCAAATTAAAGTACTTTCAGTGCTCATGTAAACGCAGTAATAGTTGCATAGTCCATGTGCATTGAATTACAGAATTTAGACACACATTGATGTATTGTACATGTAGAAACGTGTGGACATAATGCAATTGGGTATATATTGTACATGTATATGTATGTTTAGGGCGTTTTTCATAACCATATTTGGTTATGATTGTCAGTCACGGATTATCAGTCTGTTAGTGAGCAGTGTTTTAAAATTCCACCAAAAATGTGGAATTCTCATCATAAGAATTAGAACTTTTCTGAATTATTTTCGATTTTCAATCATAAAAATATCGATTTCTCTCTTGTTCTTTAAGAAATCAGAACTTGTCATAAAATATGTTGCTTTTTTTTCCTCGTTGGAAAGCCTGCATGATGATAAAATCTTAAATAAACCAAGTTTCTCTTCAAAAACTGTAGGTTATTTTCTCAAAAATCCGTTTGTTTTGTTTAGACTTAGTTTGTCTTTGTCTATACGAGATTAAATTAGTTACCTGGTGTACTTGTATGATTGATGTTTGTTTCAAAGTATCCATTAGCAATTGATTAAATCACGAAGAATACGCCGAGAGAATGTATTTGCGCTGAGCTTCGCATTTTTGCGAATCCCCCAAATGAATTCCGCTCACAGTTTCGTTTGTCCATTGGAGAATTAAGCGATTAAGACCGATGAAACCAAGCATTTTACTCGGTTTTTTTTTTTTGGTCATAGCTGGACCAAATTTCCGGTGAATGTGCCATTTTTATTTCTCTTGTTTTCCGCCAATTCATTAACTTCTCCATTCGCTTGATGGATAAAAAGCCAAGAATACGTGGTATAATAGAAGACATCCCTGATAATTTGATTTATAATAAATTTGATCAAAGGAAAGTAAAAAAAGGTACAAATATCTTAAGAATGTTTTTTTATTTTTAATCGTATCATTAATTCAATTTGCTGGGTTTCACATATTGTTTATGTGGTACGCAAATTTAGAATAAACATATTACGAAGTATACATCTAAGGATTAATACACAATTTTTTTTTTAGAAAAACGTGAATTTTTTGCTAATTTTCAACATTTGCATTAGTGATGCAAAATAAAAAAATAAAATAAAAAGGATCTTGATATATAGAAGAAGCTATTTGAATAGGCATGACATGCATTTGTAATCATAAAAAGCAATTTTTTATGCTACATATTAGTCATAAATGATTGAGATTCATCCAACCCAAAATATGATTTCTATGAACTGCAATTGCATCTGTGTTTTCTTCGTGATATAATATTCCCAAAATGCAAATTTACAATATTTCTCATCTTTTTTTTTCTTGCAATATCAAAATTTGTGCCATTTTTTAACGCTTCCCAAGAGATTTTTCATGATGTATGTAAATGCATTGTTTATGCATTAAAATCACGTTTTCTCCCTTTTCTAGAGTAAACACATGGATAAAAATAACATAGCCCTGAGCATTGCCTATGTAATTATTTAAAATAAATTGTTGAGTTTTGATATGCGTTTACAATAATGTGGAGTTTTAAGGCCCAATTTGGAAATTGCATTGTTATGACAAATGTACGGTTAAGCTTCTCGTTCATGCAAACCAAAAAGTCTATACTTTTGTAATAATTTTTTATTATTATCGTCGATGAACAGACAAACATATCTATGCATTTATCGTTTAAAAAAACTGGCGGAATTTTGGTGTATAAAAGATTTAGATTGAAATCTCAATGCCAATTGTAAATATTTTTCAATATATCATTCAAAGTGATCATCAAAGCCCAACAAGACAAGTGTTAGTTTCCACTATAGTGGAAGTTTCTCTTTAAATCAGGCAGTTGATTTTTGATGAACCCAACAATAGACGCTTGGGTGGAGGGAAGGGGGGTAGAAGCTTTAAAACTGGAGGAAGACTCTTAATTGGTAAATGATTAGCTTGGCGGTTATTATTGTTGAAAATAAGCCTAATGTTATTCATTGGCTGGGCGATGTTTGCAAAAGTAAACGGCTGATCATCGCACTTGTACACAGTTTGTTACACCGAAAAGATGAAGGCGAGAGAAAAGGGAGAGATAAAAATGGCTCTAATCATAAATTCATGAAAACGGAGTTTATGTGGAAAGAAGGGGTCTGATGGAACACAAGGGTTTAATGTGTTTGGAAAATGTAAGAGATGCCTATCTTCCAGAAATTAATTCAGCGAAATGTCATCGCTGTCGGACAATTAAAGGGCTTAATAGGAATTACAATTAGGAGGATGCGCTTGCAAAAGCCCCCCTCACAGAGGCATTTAACGTTTGTCAGCCATTTTCATTAAGCTGACCGTGACAACACCTCGCCGTCCTCATTCTTGGACTGCTGATGAAAACTGCTTTTTTCACAGCCGATAGGGAGGTCGATGAGAGGAAAATGGCGAAATTTGGGAGTTGCGGTAGATAAATGGGCGTTTTTTTATGCTTTTAGAAAGCAGTTGTTGTCCTCCTAATGCCTTTAATTAGTTGTCACTAACGAAATCTGTCCAAATTGCTACGGCGCTGGTGTTTATGGCTTCGTCACCGCGTGGCGCCACCAACCACCCATCTAGAAAAGGGGGTTTTGATCTCTGGAGTCAACGACATCTACCAAGTTTGCAGGGTATCCATTACATTCAAATAAAAATGAAAATAAATTATTGTTTTAATCAAAAGTGTAAAGGGTTGCAGTAATCTTTTCATAAGAGCTTATATGTCCCAAATCATTGTAATTTATTGTTCAATTTGTATTTTATTTAAGTATTTAAACTGCTAAGAGGGTGTAATAAGGGTGTTATTATTTCTTACCAAGTTTGTCAAAAATATACTCTCATAAATGTGGTTTCGTATTAGCATTTCTAAAAACTTAGTATAACTCTATTGCTTAAAATACATTCATTGTTTCTTTCCTGGCATAAAATATCTTTTCTACAATTTTCAAAGCAAAATATTAATCTTGCCTAACCATCATTATGCTAATCAACTTTTTCAAATTCATTCAATATTGCCCCTGTCAAACGTTTTTTTAAAGTTTTAAATATTTATTAATATTTTTGGAAAAATAAATCGTGATATTGTTTCATCTTTGAGAAGTGATATTTTTTGTAGCTTAACATTTTCAAGAAACTTGTACAATAGGCATTATATTTTCTATTCATATTCGTAAAATCATGCATATTGTATTGTTTTATCCATGAATGGGAATTGAAATGATACATTAAAACTTCCTCTACGAATTTAAATTTTATACTGTAAATCCCTTTCGGATAAACACCAACTTTGGCGAAAAAATAATGGGACGAAAATGTGAAAATATTATTTTGAGCATGCTTCTAAAGTTGCATTTTAACGGCATTAAATTTTATTCACGTTTAATGGAAAATTTAATGGAAAATTTTGCAAACACTATTCTTCTCACGTTTATGAAATTATTTTAACCTAAACAATTTGAATTGTATAATATAACATAACCACTATTTTAAATAAATAAACTTTTCAAAATATTTTATTTCAAATGTTTTGCCGAGTACAGGTCGAGTTAATCCCTTGTTTAAATCACATACCATGTTTTAAACATTTCCAAATTTCCATAAAGGAAATCGAATTGTTCTTGTAGTTAGCCTCCTTCTTCCTGAATTTTTATTGGTTTTCACACCAGTCCATAAATAGTCATGAGTTCGTCTGATTTCAAAAACCTTTCGCCATTGAAAATGTTAAACAAAGATTTACTTTTAAACAAGATGAAACTTTAAGAATCATTGTCCGAAATTGCTAATTTCGTCACAAACAATCCACTTTGATGGCTAATGAAATTTCCACGTTTGTTTTAGACCAAGTATCAAATATCATTAAGGTATCGAAACTATTGTTAATTGCCTTTTTTATCGGATGTTGAACACTTGTGTTTTTACATTGTATTTAACGATTGGAAGACTGCTAAAAATCTATCTTGGCTATAACTTTTATATACATATATATATATATATATATATATATATATATATATCTTATCTTAATGTAAACGTACATCACACTCGCGGTATATTGAAGTGTTTTCGTATTAAAACTTGAAAAAATTGTAGGATTTAGCGGTTGTCCTCACAACAAGCAAGTGGATTTTAATAACGATGGCAACAAATGGGTTTTTTCTTCTTCCGATGTTTGTAAGTTTTCATAACAGCAATCAAAGGTGCGATTTTTATCGCATTATGTTTGCTTAGATAAACAGGAAATGGCTTTTGAAAATAGCTACTCCATAGCTTAATTCCTAAAGATACCTCGGCGGAGTTTTTGTTGGTTTTACATGAAATGATTGCAATTTCAGCTGCTAAGTAACCGTGACGGTTGAAAATTGTGAATTATTTTTCATAAAACATCAATGAACAAAATTAAACTTAGAAGCCTTTGATGTTGAAGTCTTTTTCACAAAAAGTGCATTTTCTTAGATTTCTAATATTTAAACGTTGTCTCAATACGATGGTAGTAATTCTCAATTTTCTGTTAATTTACCTTATGTTCATGTTCCTCGATTTACGGTTAAATATATTTTCTTAAACCGAAAAATATTTTGTTTTAATTTTTATACTTTATGCTTTAATTGTCTTCAGAGTCTTAATTTCATTTAATATTTATTTTCATATTTAAGTTTCAAACAGCTATTTAAAAATGCAAAGTCGAATGCGAAACAAGTTTCAACCTTAGCGTACATATAAATAAAAATACTTTATTCGGTATATGATTGTTGAATTTCGGAAACTCATTCCTTGTATAAATAACACATGTATACATGTGGATATTTTCCCAAACGTATACTATTTATTCGCATTGCTTCCAAGTTTAAGAAATACTTATTCTGCCATTGATTTAAGTAAATAAGGAATGGCAGGCGTTATCCAGAATATTTTCACAATTTTAAATTATTTATATATATTTACTTATATAAAAATAAAACAAAACATAAAAAAAAATCAAATCTTTTAAAGAAATTGGTTTCAACATTGTTACAAGTGAACACTTGTTTTTACATGTATCACCATTTTTTTCATACATACATAGACATAAAACGCATACATATATGGCCCTAAATAATTGTTAAACCCAAGCATTTAAAAATGTTTTACTAAAGTTTTGTAATCGTCACATCACAATTTTTAAAAGAAAAGTACCTTAGGTAATTTTTAAAAAAGCGACATAAAGGTGAGCTATATTTAATAATTTATTTTAATTAATTTAAAAAAAAAACCGAATAAATTCGCCTTTATATCCTAATCCAACTATACCTAAGAAAGCATATAAACCCAAGAAGAAAAAATCCACTTTTTCTTCCATCAAGGCACGCGCAAAACAATATTAATGAGATTTTAATTGAAACCTGCACTAAAGGCATATTAATTTACAATTTCGCAAACTCATCTCGCCACATTTTTTCCCATATCCCAAATTGAAAATAAATAAGCCCGAAAACCATTTCCCATCCTCTTCATCACATCTCATCAATTGCAACGAAACACAAAAGCTGAGGTATTTTTCGTATTAAGCAAATATGCGACGACATTAATTTTTTTTTCTTTCTCAGATTAAATGCGAAATTAGTTTATGAGCCCAGTCTCGCATATAGACCTCTGAAAGCTGATAACTCGCGACTAAAGGTCTCTATATATACAGAGTGACAAAATGAAGTCTCCTCATTGAAGCACTGATATTGTCGAAATGCTAACAAGCAATGCTTTAGCCCTAGGTTAGCTAATTAAACAGTCATTATCCAGGGTTTCGTTCGCTGCATACACTGCCAGTACTAAGTGTCGTTAGGCCTAATAGAGAAACCGCCACCCTAATTACATTTTGGTGGATCACCATCAAAATGGCATTTCCGTTGCCAAATGGGAAGATAAAGACCGATTGATGCATAGGTCCTACATAACGACGAATTTGCATATTCCGATGGGAGATACAGTATATGCGAAATGATACCGGCGGTAAAATTCAGCTGAAACAGTGATTTTAGCAGTCCACACACGAATACATGCAGTATGTGATAATTAAATGGGTAAAGGGAGGGACACCAACCAGCCTCTTGTGGTCAAATTTAGCTCACATTTTATGCATATTTGAGGGGGAAAGGTATACATGACCATGAATGGACCACTCCAGAATTTGGACATAGGGCAATCAGCATGTGCTTGAACATGTGAATATGGGAGGTGCGCATTTATGAACATAATTTTGGACACGTATGGATTTATAAGGACATATATCCTGATGCAGTGTAATTCAAAAAAAAAAAAAAAACAGGAGACTAAAATCGCTAGGAACACGCTATATAATGCTCGAATAGAAAAAAAAACATGAGTCCATATGTGTTTATGTAACAAAATTACTTATTCTACATTTGGCTAGATCAGGAATTGGACCAGAATTGTCCCTTGTATGGCACCATGTCAACTTTATGCATGTGTACATATCAGTGAATATTTTGTAGGCAGTTATATATGCAAATTAATGCCCAATTTCATAAATTAACATGCATGTTTCAGGACCTTCAATTGATTTTACAAATTAAAATGACATGGATTATTTTTAGGATAAGATTGCTTGGTATGATCTGAAATGTTTAATTTCTGATAATTGATGTGAATGTGACACAGTAATTGATGTAGCAAAAGTTTCATGGATTTTGTTGACATGTAGCACCTGTTTGTATATTCATGTTGAATTTGTATGGAGGCATCAATGGCCTTGAGGAACTATACTGGATTTAGTAGTATCTACAATGTGTACCAAATGTGATGGACTTTGTGTTTCTATAGCCTTTGATTTGCAAGCTTAGGCGGATGTTGGTTTAATCAGATTTTGGCGTTGGGTTTTACGTCATTGCTGATAAATTTAATTTGATGCTTGGAGATGCTCGTTGATGGCGACAAGGAGCTCTTTTTAATTGCCCCCTCCCTCGTCTTCTGGGGATAAAGATTGATATTACATCAGATGCCACTGTGTGCAACGCACGGATGAAACGAATTTGGGTCAAAAATGCTGCACCCTGTATTACAGAGTGTCTTTTGTGTGTTCTAATAGTCTTAAATTTAATTGCTATTCAACTGATAGTGGCTGGTAACAGAAGTTTATTTCATGGCAATCTGTGTTGTCTGTCTTATATTATAGTACAAATTTGGACGAATGTACTGTACTGTACTGTAGAATAAAAATGTGGTTTTTTTTACCAAACAAGAAAATGGGAAAATGATTTATTGAGAAATTGTTCGAACTCAAATTGTTCACATTCTGTGCTTTATTATTAAATGGGCCGTTAACTGTAACGCAAAATTACAGACTATATTACCTTTACATTAAATTGGACTAGAACTCAAGGTTTCATTTAAAGTTAATTTACCTGAAATTGTCCTTAATATTACAGATATTATTATTGTTAAGGTCTATATATTATTACAGATTGATTATTGATAAATTTTTATAGAACAATAAAAAAACATTTTTTCTTCATTGAAGGTTATTATTTTAATCATTATTTAATCATTTTACTATATTTTTTTTTCTTTAAAAATCAATTTGTGCTACTGCTTTAAGGTTGTGTTGCCAGCAGTGATTCCATTTATACATTACTTTTGTTTTCTATAGTTTCTAAAAATTAATTTAACTTTTGGACAAAAAAAAGCCTGATGCTTTATTCAGTTGTAGAAGTACGTTGTACTTGTTGTACGTATATTTTCTTGGTCTTTTGTTAGGACTTTCTTTTTTTTTTCATACTGCATTTTTTGTGTCTACTTATAATAGTCCTCTTATTTTCGCTATGAGCCTTAGCGATCTGCATGAAAAAATACAAATGTGAGCGTCGATTTTATGAATTTTTTATTTCTCGTTTCTCTGAGAATGAAGCTGAAATAAAAGCCTTGCTTTTCATTTGTCTGAGCAAGTATTCTCGTAAGAGGATGGATTATTGGGGACTCGATTGTTTTTTAGAAAGATTGTTATTTAGATTTACATTCAGAAAACAGATTTATAGGCCTGTACTTCATGTATTTGTAAAGAGGGAGAGACAGCGGAATACAATTTGCCAGTTTATTCACAAATCAAACTATGTGGTTTTCGTTTCTGGAAATTGAAAGTACTTATTCTTCCTTTGTTGAAATAAGACAGACAAATTTGCATTTTTATCATTGTTCCCTTATGGGAAACTGACTTTAATTCAAATCTTAATATTGGTTCATATACAAGTAATTAATTTGATATAACATATCATTAGTTTGTTATATATATTATTGGAAAAACAAACTGGATTTTATTTTTTGTTTTGTAACATTTGTTTTCTAATAACTAGAATCTTATAAAATGATATTAAACTTATATTCACGACCAATATTACTTTAATTTGAATTTCGTGTTTTCACATACAGATTTCAAACAATATTCAAAGTATGCAACTTGTATCATATGTGATTTAGCACTAGTGTGTTTAGAAATATTAATAAAGGAAGTCTTAATTTTAAAGAATTCAGTTTTAAGAATCTAAATAGAGCATTATTGGGCTATGATTAATCATTTTATGATATTTTATTGAGTAATTTGTGTTTACTCAAGTCGTCTTGAATAACATTTTATAGATTGTATGTGCAGCACGTGTAGTTTTCAAATTCTTCCTACTTGGAGCTTCATTTTTTAGTGAATAAAGCCACAAATTACCATGCAACAGACAATTGAATATGATTCCTTTCTTTTACTGAATATTTTCAAAGTTCCCCTTCAAACCACGCTACCCTATTTTTTTAAAAAAACATGTAGAAATTCAATTTGAAAAACTCAATTTAATCAATTCTATTTTATTTATACGATGAAAATGAGTTTGTTATGGCTTCTGATCGCATTAGTGGTGTTGGAAATCTATCTTTTCTAATGCTAATAACGTCGCAGAAAGCATACATGGACGTGATGGGAGTGTTCAATGGCTGCCTTTGACATGGATGTTTTTTTTTTTTTTGGCAATGAAGTAGAAGCTGGCAGAAGCGTCGTATAGATCGGCAGATTTCATCGCATTTAATTGGACATATAAGAGCGGAGATTTTTACAAGCATTGATCAAGTGGGTATGCATAGCACGATCTTATTCGCTCTCTTTTATGTAGAAATGGCATCCAGAGATAGAGCTATTGTCTCCAGCAGGGTTCAATAGGCTCCCAATGCTGTTCAAGTGCAACAGTGATCCCAGGGTGGGGGGAAGGGGTCCATAAAATCAGGATGGGAGGGAAGGGGTGAAACGGTGTCAGGAATGGCATTTCTGGGGGTTTCGACGATGGGGGAGAATAGCATTTCCAACAGCCAGTGTTGCACTTAAATTTAATGTCGGTGTGTCAATTAAGGGAACCATTTGATTTCTTCTGTCTAATCAGGAGGTGCTGGCACGTTGAAACCATGCAGTTTTACCTCGCATTGTCATAATGACCCACCTTGATGGTGGACCCAAAATCAAGCTGAAGGTGTTTGCTAAAGGGGAACTATAACAGTTTACTACAAAATGGGCAGCAACCAGAAGTTCGCAGTTTATGTTAAATGAAGGGAAGCCAATGGATATAACAAAGTTGGTTACCTGTATCCAATTGTTAAATGTTGTGAAAAATCATACATTTGTTTAAGCTGTTTTTTTTTTGTGGAAATCCTACTGGTTAAAGGGGAGCTGCAACCATATGAAGAGAAAACGATAAAATCTAATACAGTACCTGATTCAGGTTTTTTTTTATATGGGAGTCATTTTAGGTATAGAATTGATTGACAATTGATTGAAACATAGTTTTTGTTAAACGATGTATTTTCTATGGTGAAAACGTTTTGAGATGTGTGATATCGAGATAATTGATTGACAATTGATTGAAACATAGTTTTTGTCAAACGTTTTATTCTCTATGGTGAAAACGTTTTGAGATGTGTAATATCGAGATAATTCCTAAATGAAGCACTGATTTCTATAGATGATTAATTACAAAATCGAAATTGTACTTCTTAAACAGTCAAAACATTTAATTGGATACGTTTTTATCTTGAAACAAATTAATTTGGTTTCGTTCAAATTATCATAGAATGCCATGAATAAATCTTTAAAAGTATTGCATCTTCAATATAAATAAGGTATAGTTAAGTTTTTTCTCCCAACCCAACCATAAAAATACATTTTGTAATCATAATCATAATTCAATATATAACCGTAATCATAATTTAATTTTACTTAAATGGTAAACCAGAGAGATTCATGAAGAATTCATTAAGTTTTAGAAACGTTTACAACGAAAGATGTACTAACCATATAATTGCCAAGTTAATTTTCAATTAAGATGAAACTGACACATTGTTTGTAAGATATTGGAATTTATGTTAGGCTTTTAAGCAAAAGTGCCTTCGTCTTATATAGTTTCTCATGTTATGTGGTTGGACTCATTAACTGTGGCTTCTTTCGTATTTGGTCTTACTATCCAATGGTTTCATCATACGTAATGCACTATAATTATAGGTGGAGTGATTATGTATAAACACGTGCTTGTATTATACATAGTTACATACCTAAACATCAACTAGTTCTTTAAAACTACAAATCTATGACTACATCTTTAGCTTTGGTTTTTTAAGTGTAAATTTAATTCAGATTTCTGGATGGATTTAGCGTTCGAAATCCAAACATTTCTTATTTTGACGGATAAATTCCAGAATTTGATATTGGTTTTCTGGGAGTGGAGGTATAGATTGGAAATTTTTATAAAATGGTTTCAATCCAATTTATACACAATTTTTTTTGCAAGGATATATTAATCATACTTGTGAAATGTGCATTTTGAAAGTTGGAAGCAATTTCTATCCGAGGATTAGATAAGGATTCTTTTGCGAAATCCGATAGTCAATTACTCGTTATAGACGTATGCAAATACACGATAAATGTCAAAAGCTTTATTTTTAATGAAGGTTATGCAGGTTTCCTGAATAATCCATTTTGTATGACGTTAACACGAATAATGTTTTTCCATATGTTAACTCGTACGAAAGTGTTTTTCGACATCTTATGTACGTTTTAAAGAAAAAAACTACTGTCTTGTTTTTTTTTATTAGGATAATTGATTCCTTGAGCAACTAACGAGGTTACTTTATTGATTTTATGCAACATACGCAAATGCCACGGTTTTATCACACGAATGGAATAATAAAATACATGCAAAAATATCTCTGCTATATGCCATATATAATTTAGGAAAGCATGCTGAGTTATGACAAATGTGACTTTGCACTGTTTTTCCACTACATTTTTACTAAATGTTTAAATTTTATTTCGCACTTTTTATCGATTATTTTAAAACAACATTTTATTATAATAGGCATTATTTTGCATTTATTCTTGCAGCTTATTCAAATTACCTGGGTGGAAAAACCAAATATGGGCAATGTATGGGGCTCATTCATTATATGGCCAGGTTTGCCAATATATTTCCCAGGTATGCCCATATATGGCATTACCGATCCAAATATGCAAATGTTTGGTCATATCCAACTATGATTCATAATTAGCATTTGATGATGCATATGTGGTTCATCAGTACATAATTAAGACCCTCAAATGGCTACATGACCTATCATTGGCATATATAAAATCATTGATTATATACATGACTAAATATGGACCATACTTGAACCATCAATGGCTAATTAAGGTATATGTTTAATTTAAAAGAAGCTACATATTACCCACATATGGCAACAAAATCAATTTGTTTAGAATAAAGCTGAAGTATTCCATGATAGACATGTTCAAGTTAAACTTTCAAGTTAAAACTTTGGAAGAGTACCAATAGATGCAACGTTTCTACTTCAATAAGTTTCAGGATCAAGCGTTGATTTGCTGTGTAATCAACTACTGTTGTGCAGGTACTTCTCATAAACAAAGGACACCAGATTCTTCCAATTACCAAAAACGCGTGTTTTCGCCTACGCATTTTGTTTTCTTAAAAGGAGGATTCCGATGAGTTACCGTTGAGTTTTTTTTCCATCTTGGTCCAATGCCAATCGCATTTGGCATCCGAATAATCAACCAAAGTGTTGATTATTCACTGAGATTCATTAAAGATGGCCGTCTGTTCCCATCTCTAAGCTCACTTAGGAACAATTAACGACCTTGCAAACCGCATTAAGTCCACTTTTAAGAGGCATTTACAAGGCTTCGGACGATAGGGGGCGCCCATTGGTCATTAGTCCACAACGAGATTCTCGACTTAAACATCCAAAGCGGTTGTATATTTAGCTAAAGGGGTGTCAAAGTGCTCGTAAAATGCTTTCGGTTTAAAATTAGAAGAGGACTCTGAGGCGATTTTTATGGAGGCTCCGCTTTCATTTAGAAAGCAATTTTGGTGGACTTTTCCTAGTAGAAAAGAGATGAAATTTGAGGAGTCGAGAGAGTCTTAACCGTTGAAATGCGATGGACGAAGCTGAATTGACCACTGGATTACGACTTATTAGCATTCATTACAAAGTCGATGATTCTCAAAAAGGACCAGGGTCAAACACCAAAACTGCTTTATCGACCTGTATGGAAATAGGACTATAAAAGTCGGACAACATCACCAAAGGAACCAATGTTCAGATGAAATTTGAAACAACCTTTTCCAACTACTTGAAAACTCACGCTTGTATTAAAGTATGTCCTTGTTTTATTCATAGTGTAATTTGATACAAGCGAAACATGTTATAATTATGTTATTACATAGTGACAGACAATATTTTATGTATAAATATATACACCGTGAGCCAAAAAAAAAAAAAAAAAAAACGATGCCAAAAATATTTGAAAAAAAATGCAGTTCTCGACCAGCCCTTCTCAGGAAATCGTTTCAAATACTTTTTTACTTTTTTGCACTAAATTTCATATTTTCGCGTAACCATTCTTGCGAATTTTCTATGATTGAACCGACGGATTTGTCGGCTGTGCCACCTGCAGGAAAATCAGTGAAATAAAAAATTATGTTGACGTGCAGCGCCACCTAAATAAAGGAAATTTGAAAGACACAACTGGAAAATATCATTAAAATTATTGTATTTTTAATTTAGTTACAATGAATTATATTTTGGCATCGTTTTTAGTTAATGTCTATATATACTATAAATAAATATTTTTAGTAAATTTATTTACTACACTGTACATGTTTATATTGAAATGTTTATATAGTACATAGACCTTACAATAAAGCATGTTAACATTTGTGTACCTCATCTCACCCATACTCAAACCAACCAATACTTTCCAATTCAACATAATGGATCGTGTTTTACATGTTAAAACGTCCACGAATAAGACGCATTTCCCCATATTGACGTTGTCTAGTCTTTGGTTCCCTTATCTGCTTTCCCCCGAGGCCCCTCCACCTCGCCACCTTTCGTGAATTTCAGCGCTTATTTGCCGAAATGTCACGAAATGTCCTAAAAGTTAAGCTCCCTCTCACTTGAGATGGCCTCCCCGCAAAGCACGCATGTTTGCAATGATTGCCGTCCTTAAGGGACACTCGTCAGAAATGTAATTTTCGCCGGACAATTGGTCGAAGAGGGACATTCACCTTGGCCAGTGAGGGAGAAGTGATGCTTGTCCTATTTTCATTCACCAAATTGCCAGAATTGTGTTTGTGGTACTGGAAAAAAGAGGCATCTTCGTTTTTACGAGCGAAGCATCTACACAGACATACACAAGGGGCGAATGGTGGAACAAATGTTTCATTGGTCAGTCGCTTCTGACACTGACCATGAAACCACTGGACCATGTCCTCCAATGGCTCTTGGGTAGCTTTAATGGTCGCTCGTTTGTCAGCCCTGGTGCAAGGATGGAATCGTCAAACTCACGTTTGGACACGTCCTCCCGAGACCACATCATAAAACACAATAAAAAAGAAATCCTCCCCAACCGTTTTTGGATTTGCGAGAAAATACACTCCGACCCACTCGATTTCGTTGCTTTTTGATTTTTTATGGCAAATAAAGAAATACACTTGTTCACGATATATGTCGAATGTTATTGCAATATTTGTGCCAAATATAGTTTATGTGAGGTTCTGTTCAATAAATTGGAATTTTATTATAGTTGTCTGGAAATTGCAAACCGTGTTAACATTAGGAAGCCTTAATAAGACGTTGCATATTTAATGACGTTGAAGAAGCCATAAAAGGTTTCTTACATAAGGTTGTCATGCAAGACTTAAATATATGCTACAGTGTTGATATCGACCAGAAATGGCAGATAGTATTTACAATTTTTGAGATGGCCAGTTTTCATATTAATTGATGGTGTCTTTACTTTTCTAATAAGCCACAAACTGTTGCTGGAATGCCATATTCTAACATGAGTGTTAAGGGAATCCGCTGCTAGATAATGCTAAATAATAAACGTACTAGCTTATACATGTATTAATTGAAAGTCATCGAGTCAAATCTAGGTTACCGTATCACCAATCTGGGAATTCCTAATTTCGTTCTTACTTAAAGCTTAGTAGAGGCTGCGACTAAGCTTCTCCTAAGCGAAGCCTTTGAACAACGTCCAATTACGGAGCCTCTGGCGGGCCTTTTCTTTGATTATAACAGACGAAAAAATGCACGCACGATTGTCTTATTGGATTTCAATTTTAGTTTTACGCCAGAAAGATTTGAATGAAAATTAACGTGGCAAAACGATGCCTTTGGGAAAAGAGCGTAAGAGCGAAACGTTGGAGTTGCGAAGGGAAAAGCTTGTTGCCAAAATAATAAAACCTTGAAACCACAGCGCGCCATTATAGATTAGATTTATTGTTCAAATGCTGTTGCCATTTGGGCTAAGTGCGCAGGCGGTGCCTCCGATATTAGCCTGTTTCTTGTACTATTGAAATTGGTAGGGAACAACGTTAACTCACATTTCTTCTTCTGGACAGCTTCTTGTTTGCTTTTTTTTAAATCCTCCTTGTTTTTGTTGTTCTTACTCACGTTTACATACACAGCTATCTTTCAGGATGTTTCCTCTTGTAAATTTCGTATTCCTGAATATCGAGTTAGAAAATAATACTCATGAACGGATTTTCTTGTCTTAAATATTGGTTTTAAACTTGTTAATTAATTGTAGTTGGGTTTTAAGCAGTTTGTATTAATGTTTTTTTTTAAAGAAAGTGCAGACTTGGTGTTTTTAAAAACACAGCTTCAAAAGTTTGTTAAAAGTTTACCATTTTTCCATGTTTTTTCCAATTTTTTTGAATATATATTGGCTAATTGAGTGAATTATTACTCTGAACAATATATGCGAACTTTTCAAAAGTCCCAAGTTATAATCATGTGATCATGCGCGTGAAAGAAGAGAAATTAACATGGCAACAGTGGAGCATAGAGTTTCGAGAGTTAAAATTTCGAACAAGATGGCCGCCTATGTTATTTCCAAGGCGTTCTACAAGTTAGAATTTAAGCAAGATGTTCGCCTAAGCCGATTCGAATTTCCTTCATATTTTGCTGTTAAAAGAATAATTTAGAAACTGTAACTTGAGCCTAAAATCGTTCCTTTATTGCTAAATGAGCGTTGATTAGATTTATTTCCTGTAATGATTGTGACCAGTGAAGCGAGGGCTAGGATTCTACAAAAGTTTCACCATGTAGCTTTATTGATTTATCTTGTTTCAGCAAGACTGTCTGGTTCAATACAGTGAATTTAATTTGTATGGACAAATAATTGCTTGGAAATTTTATTCTAAATATTGATAAAAATTTCAATTTTAATATTTACCAAAAATAAAAACATTTCTCGTGGTCTATGCATCATAAATTCTGTGATGTTTCCGACAACCTTCGTTAACTTTCTCGATTTGATTCATTTAGTAGTAGGTACTATAAAAGATTTTCTTTCATATATAAATTGCGGAGGAAAGCGTCTCTTATGTTACATTCTTATCTCGATTAGTTTTCGAGATACGCAAGTTTTATTTCCGGAAGTAGGGAAAGTATTCTATTATTCTCCAATATTACAGTTTCTGGCATAGGGATGAAATCAACCTACAACAATAATTATACTCTAATTACCATATTTTTTGATTTGGAAAATATGTAAATATGGCTTAGCCAAGTTATGACATTGGATTAATAACTCATGTTTACTATTGTTGTCAGATAATCACATAACGGCAGATTATTTATATATAATAAGTAATACGCTTACAACATTGGAAATAACAATAGATGTACAAATATTTTATACAATATTTTATTCACACTTAATGAAAAAGTATTTATTTTCTTTCCCCATATTTTAATTGTAGAAAACCTTTTTCTTTCACATTGTTCTATCAATAATTTTATTGATTTCTATAAAATACTTAATTAAAAAAGGGGATTTATTTCATAAATAAGCATATTATATAAGTATTTGTGATGTCATTGTGAGGTTTATACAAATTTCTTCTCATCCCTTGCCACTGATGGAAAATCCGTGTATTGGTTTTTATAATATATAATTTTTTCTTAAACAATTTATTTATATTTTTTTATAAAACTAATGCAATTCGTGACCTAATTGGCATTTAAATGCTTTATAGTCGTGCATATGTCTACTCATTTTTCTTTTTGACAATTAGATATTTGAAATGTTTTTGATAACGATTAAGTGGAGCCATGGAATGCTTATTTATTCAATAAACATCATCTTCGTTTTGATACTGCCATTACATTTTTTTCTCCTCAGTTTTAATCTGGGTAGATTTGGCATTTAAACGCTTCATTGAATTTTTAAAGCATTCAAACCTTTTGTCAGTTCTGTGCATTATTTTCCATCTCTTAAAAGGGTTTTATTATTCATTCATTTTCTGTTCTCATATTTTCTTCTTTGATCATTTAATAACGTAGGCTGATCCATTAGATGGCTTTTATTCCATTTGTAATTTTTTTTTTAATATTTAAGTTTTCAGATATCATTCTGTGCTTGTAAATACAATTTTCTGTTTTTGGTTTTTCTTTTTATAAATAGATTTTGAAGTGCATAATGAGTAGTATACAGCACCTATACGGCGTAAAGTTCCAAATTCTGCCACCAGGTGGCGCTAGTGTCGCTGGTGGCGAAATTTGGTACTACTGGCGCTAGTGT
>JAQGBW010003152.1:0-17167 GCA_034698625.1 Julus scanicus
ACCTCGACCTGGGAGCGAACCCAGCATTTAGGATCGAGAGGCAAGCACGTAACCCACTCGACCATCGGCGTCGGCACCACTTCTGGTTCTCATTGCTATTTTTGTTACAAATCATACCTGGAAGACACGCTACTTTGGTCTACCAATGCATTTTTAATTTTATAGAACAGTCCACAAATAGCAAATTAGTTTTTGGACCCAATTGTTCAAAAGACAATATATTACAAATCACATACAGCTAAAATGTCTCGTTACAGTTCAATGAAATTGTCACAATGCACATATCGTATATTGTACTTGCAATTTTACTTTTTGTGTACCTTGGTCTACAATTCGTTACAATAGAATAAAAAACAATGTATTAATCAAGCCAATAAAAAGTTTAGATTCGTTCAAACAAGTTCTTAAATGCATAAAAAAATTATAGGACAACTTATTCGAACGGAACTGATCAATTAGTATCAAATCTGAACAAATGCCGAATTTTCTATTATCTGCTCCTGCCGATGAACTTTCTTTCAACAAACATCAAGGAAATTGTTTACAAATGATGAAGGAAAAAAAAGTAACACTAAATAGTTTCCCAATTGTCGATTACTCGTGTATGAATGCAACATATAAACACTAAGCCAAACAAAGGAACATATGATTGGAAATTTGAAATGCAACATTTGCCTGCAGGCCACCAGATAGGAAGCATTAAATTAGAAATTAAAACATGAAATACTAACAGTTGTTTGGGAACCATTGTTCAATATTGTAGTTATTTAAAAGGATAAATGGGGTAATCTTCTTGACCCTTAGAACCATGATGGTATCTTGGTACAGCTTAGTTGGGTAGTCTACGTCCCCTTGGTTACCACCTTGGATTTCCAACACATTGTACAGACAAAATGAAATTCTATCCTAATATTTTTTGTAGTCAAAAACCATTTCCTGAGGGTTAATTCCCTCATCTTGACCATAGTGAACTTTAGCACCACCCCAGTTACACTAATTAGCATCCCTCTGACACCATTAAGCCAAAAATGACAATATTCAAGGCCTAAAGCATTCATTTTCGGACAAGTTCTTGAAAATAATTTTTCACTAAGCAACAGAAGAAAAAAAAAAAAAAAAAAAAAAAAAACATGATCGAAAGTTGACCCAAGTTATCGTCGAGCAGTTCGCCCAATATAGAATTTATCAAGAACAAAGAAATCACCAAAACTTGGGTGTGCAGTGTATTTCTAGTCCTCACTTTAAAAATTTAAAACCGTCTGCAGCTGTTTTTTCTCCACCCCCACCATCGACCCCTCCACGTTCGTCTGCCAGCCGCATAACCATATCATACAGACTGACTGATAAATGAACTGTGGAAGTCACCAGTCATAGCTTTTTTTTTGCGGTTCAGTAACCCAAGTCGCTGTCAGCCAGCTTTGTGGATTTAACTACAACCTTAAATCCCATTATCCTCGTATTTAAACCTCAGTTATGGTTCCAATTAAAACGGAAGCAAATCCAGGGGGTTAAGGCCAAACCAACGAATTCATAGACCATGCAAAAGGTCAACATTTTAACACTATACTGCATTGTCTATAAGAGCAGGTTTGAACACGTCCATGCACGTCAATACAGAGATATGCACATGGGACTACAAAAGTGTTCGGGTGGGGCAGGTTTTGAATGTCATTTACATCTTGCAGGTAGTCCATACGGGTGGGTTCATTTGAGTTCAGATTCCAAATACGGCATATTTTTTCCTGTTATTCTGGCCCACGTTCATCATAAAAATATTTAAGACTCAAAGTTCAAATACACTGAATACAGCCTTATAATCACGTGGTTTAATTTCCGACGTGCTTAAAAATGAACAACATTTTATGTGTATGCTTGATAATGGCAACTAAAACAACGGGTATGCATGGTTAGGATGTCTTGTATAGCTGGTAGTCATACTAAATTACAGATAAAATTAATTAAAATTTATGTTAAACAATACAATAGCCACCTAAACAAAAAATAACCAAACCAACTCTCAGCTTTATATAAAATTACGAGCTTCATGTATGTGACAACACTTCCGTCACCTATTCATGTGATTTATTGCTATAACAAACCCTGCATTACTTCATCTATAATTGTTTTAAACTTCATTATGTCTTAAAAATCCAAGTCTATCTGAACAGAATCCCAACCGCCAACGCTTCAAAAACTATTCGCCTTTATCAATGCACTGTGACATGACTCATTAGTAAACCCATTAGATTCACCACTTGCCAAGCCCTGTTTTAGCTTATCGCTTCCTAAATATTACTGGAATCACACTATAGGTTATTCGAGTGATAGTTCAAAATGCCTTCATCAAAAACTACAGCAATGCAATCGGGTTTATTTAAAAAAAAAAGTTCAGCCAAAAACATTTATCTCTGCAGCCAAGGCTTAGATGACTATAACATTGGCAAATTCCACTTTTGCCACATCCTCGTCAAATATCCCTGGCAACCATGATTGCAACATGACTCCAGTCTTAGCATTCAGGAGAAGAAGTTATGATCTCATCATTAAATGGACAATCAAAGTGGTTGCAACGTCGGCTAACAAGTTTCACAAATGGAAGACCATGGCAGCTATAGAGAGAAAACTTAAATTTTGGTTTTCAACAAAACAACACGACTAAGTCTATCCGTCGTTGTCCAAAAGGAAGTTTCAAGGTGATTCACTCTTGAAAAGTGCAATCAACGTGGCAGCAATTAGAACTATCAAGATAACAGCTTGATTAAATTGGGAGAATAAAAAAATAAAAAAGAGTCCCTACTCTCGATTATTCGCACCTACGCCCATCATCCATAGTAGGAAACGACCTTCCGAAATCTTGCATGCAAACCGGGAACATATACAGAAGGCCTCCGAGGTTTCCTAACCCTTTCCAACAACACATTGCCAGGCAATTAACAGGTAACAGATTGTAGTCTTGCCAATTTTGGGATCATGTCGAGAAAAAAAAGAAAAAAAATGGATGCCATCGACAGACTTGGTCTTAAAATTGCCTAGCCTTGCACTGGTTTCTGGTAGTGGGGAAAAATCACCACCAAAAATAACAACTGCTGTTCTTGACACCATGTACCATTAGCCTACTATGAGAAGAAACGGTCTGAGATTGATCTCTTTTAAACTTCGTTGATCCTATTATCACTAGTCGTGTAACTTCGACCACATTTGGTTCGGATGACTAGATTTTCGTTTTCTTCAGTTTCCACACATGCACGGTTGCCATTATCCAGTATGATAATTGATTGAGCCGAATGCTCACGTTCTGACATGTATTAGGCGAATGCTCATCCAAAACTTTGTCGATTACACGCTTGAAGATTTTTGGCATGCAGAAGGAACGTTGTTGATGAGTCGATTCCGACATTTAACTAGTATATAACCTGCATAAGACAAGTTGACAATGATAAACATCCTCAGCATTAATTGGCAAATGTGCGTTTAAACCACTATAAGATTGCCATCCTGTGGCGTTTAGTACACAAGTTTTAATGATGCATGTATTAAAATATTCAAGATGGCAGCCAACATTGGATGTATAATCAACATTATTTTTGTTCTGGGCCTTTACAACCATAGCGACCTAAATGCTTAACCAAAAAAAATAAGATAAGGCACACGTAGACAATAGAGCAATATAGAGTTTCTGGTCTAAGAAATCAAAACTGTTTTCATGAGGTTTAATTATAAATACTAATATTCCGTGTTTCCCCAATAAAATCAAAAGCTGTAAATGGATGTCTTCAAATTCTAAGTATACATAAAAATAAGTCGTGAGACAAAAAAAAAAAAAACCGCTGCTTTTTAAGATTTCAGAAATCCTAGATCATGAGTCGGAAAAGGATATCCTAAATCCTGTTAAATATCTTAAAAAAGTACCAGCAATGATAAACCAGTAAATATTGGCAAACTCTTGGGTTGTGGTAGTTTTGCAACTAAGATGTCCAAGAAATTGAGTATTATTTCATAAAACCTAATTAGCTCTTGGCAATGTTTGAAAGTTTATTAGTTTTCAGTTATACTATTTAGCACCATTTTTAAATTTGCATACACAGGCACCATGGACTTTCAAGGACCCGTCCTCTTGTCTTCCATTTTCATTTTGTACAAGGATGGCCTCCACAGTTTCGCAGGTGATTCATTGCATTTTACCAAAGGCTTCAAACAGCATCCTGTTGCAGTCCATTTATGGAGGAATAGCTCGTGTACAAGGATTACTAAGCACAACCCAGAGGTCAGCATATGATGCGTGTAAGCACACACACGTGTGGCGCTTTACCTTTTGTCCTAGCTTCAGGGCATGGAAGTACTAGTTAAGAACATACGGCACATGTCCTAGACTAACCTACATTGAACATTAGAGTGACTGTCCCTAATCCTCTGGAGCCAGACTGTAGAAAATTTACATATAGTTACTAGTTGGCAAAATAATTTTCGCACGACTTTGATAAACGTTTGGACACGCATTTATTTAACCATTTTCAACCAAGGGCATCAATCAGTCATTTTCTTTGCCTTAAGCTCTTTTTAAAATGCGAGGAGAAGCTACATATAAATACTCGTGTCAGACGGGATTTCCATCATCACATTGCAAATTTGGATGGGGGGAGTTTTGCAGGTGCGTACGAATGTCTGATACCAACAGTCCGAGAACAAGAAACATGTGCGCCATTGCACTTTTGAATGGCGATGGGGCAAACACGCCTGATGTCTATTTCTAAAACCCGATAACTCGCATGACATGGTTAATGGATCGAGAGGATGGTTTTTGCCTAGAGTGCACTCGAAATAAAAGGAGTACATGTGCTCAGAAGAGGCCGATAGGCAGTTGCAATTGGCGAACATATACTTACAACAACCGACATCTTTGTCTGGTAAACGAGCAAATTGAAACCCCGAAATAATGCGTCGTCGTGCACAGCATGATTCAATAAGAAAGAGTATTTTCAAATAAAACAATAGGAGCCCACGATAAAAACCCTTTTCAAACAAGTGCGACAAAGTTCAGACTGTTAGCAGTACAGGCAAATGGGTCATCATAAACTGAACAATTTGCGAAAAACACATTTGGTAAATTCAGCGTTTTTTTCAATTCAGTTAATTTAGACCAGAGGTCATCCTTAAAAAGAGCATTCCTGCCCCCATCCCTTCACGGAGAACATTTAAAAATACCTCCTGCATGGCGGCGTATGAGCCTTTAAAAATGCATTTCCAACATGGCAACGCCCTATTGATCGAAAACAGAACTATTTTGTTGGAAAGAACACTACCATGTTTAAAATACAACGACAGCAGAGGCACTAGTGATCCGTTCTAAAATCAAAAGAGTAAAATTGCATTACAATATATAACTACTTAACGTTGCAAGAAACATGTTGCGGAAATGCCACAGTATACAAGGTTAGATTCATATTTGTTGATTAGCATATTGCATATTTCAATATTTAAACCACAGTACAACAAAGTTAGATACGTGCTTTTGATTAATATGCTGAATTTTTCAATATTTAATGCAGGCCCAACGAAAATTTATTTCTTTTTATCAGATTTGGTAACATGATGTCACCAAGGCATACAAATTCGTACCAATGAGGTTGATAACTTACAACACAATCATATAAATGGCACAAATTATCGAATTTCATGTATTAATGAAATTCTACCGAAAAAATAGCAACAACAAAAAAACCGCATATAATTATCAAAATTTACGACAAGCATTCTTCAAACGTGCCTCAAAACTAAAAAAAAAAAACTAAGTGCCCTGTTTACGCTTGGATACCCGTATTACTTACACCTGCTCTGCCCGGTGTAGCATGAAGAATGATATAAATGTACAATTTAGAATATGTTTGTAGTACTTAGGAACGTTAAAGTGCACATAAAATGCATATCCCATACTACTAAAGAATTAAAAAATAAAAACATTAACATAATATTTTTAAATTACAAGATTTTAGACTGGCAGGAAAAAGTTTGGTTAGACATAAGCGTGTTGTGGCATGAGGTTCATCCCACGTATATTATTTGTAGGCCATGGATATATCAACAATTGGCATGCCCATGGCGAAGGAGTGAACAAGAATAACCTATTGAGCACATCGTGGATGAATGAATCAAAACGAGTTTACCATTATTTCATTAAGGGTTTGCCACATGTGTGTTGCTACACGTGTTAAGGGGTAGGCAGGTATGTACTCTTATCTTTTGCAAGTGCACCAAACAACGACGGTGTCAACATTATGCAAGTGGGCCTGCCAGCAACGGGTTTGTGAGAAACAGGCCACACATTCTCCTAGAAACGCTGAATAGCCCAAAGGAATTCAGAATAGTGAATGAATTTAGGGCAGCAATTTTCATTCGCAACCACAGTCAGTCGAATTCAATCTTCCTTTGTCAACAACACATCTCAAGTGCAGTCAGTCTCATCTGGCTGATCCTGAAAGCCAGTAAACAACGGAGACAACTAATTAAACAATGCAACAATGCACAATTGTACAGTTTGCTTACGCTAAGAGTACACACTGTCTATGTGTACTCTGGGCGGTGTATTTTCAATTGTCTCCAAGAAAATGTTGTGGCCATCATATACGATAACACGTTTCATTCTGCAAGGACTAAATATAGGCTTTCCCGCTTTTTAACGTTGCATTGTTTTCACACAATGACCGTGATTATATATGCTAAGACTAAATGGACATTTTTTTTGTATCAACATTAATTTCTATAAATAAATGCGGGCAACATATTTTCACATGACTTTTTTTTCCCCCATCCCCAAGCACGTTTGACGTCATCCGCACCAAGTGGAGCAGGTAACCCAATTCAATTAACGCCAGTTTTTATCGAGGTGTTATTGCCGTGACAAATTTGGAATTCAAAAATCGAGTTGGGCTTCTATCTAATCGAAAACGTTGTGAAAGCGTCACTTTCTTACTTTCAAATGAGGATAATTAATCAAAAATAGGCGTTAATAAAAGATCGACTTGCCATCGTGGCGCTGCAATAGGCACAAGAAGGCTAATGTTATATTAAAAATTAAATTCAAAGCTCACTTATGCAGTTTAATCTAGTTGATAGAATTCAAACAGTATTAGCTACTTTTCCTAAGTTAATTCCGAAATTGATTTTTAAAGCAATGTTAACGTGAGATTGCATTTTGAATGATTTTTTTTGTGTATAAATCAACATATAATGCAGTAGAACCCCAATTATCCGAGCAGCGTGTAATGTAAAATACACATGCAATAACTTGCAGAACTTATTTTAAAAACTTAATTGTATTGTAATCTGCTTTGGTCTAAAAATGCTGTTATATACTTCATATGTTCTTATTAACAACCTTACTGTCTACAAACACGCACAAATGTGAATTTGACTGTTTTATGTATCTGTAAACATTAACATTTTAAGTTGAAAATTGACAGTCGAATAATCGAAGTTCAACTGTACATACATGTTATGCAAACTGAGTCGTATATTACGACATTTCGAGCTTTTGAATTCCTGTAAAACTACACAAATCTTACTTAGTAAATTTGATTTTTGGTGCAACTTCCACCATGAAAGTGCTGTATTCAGCAAAAAGTACCAACGCATTTAGAATGCATTTAGTTAACCTTTCTTCAGCTAATGGCATGCACAATGTAATTGTTAAAGTTTACTAAAAATACGTTTGGTGCACTAGCCCTGAAAACGTCAGCATACCTCTCCTAGAAGCTCAACTGCTAAATATAGCTCCATCATTGCGTCACGTCAGTCATAATTTGAGAGATAATCGAATTTTGTCTCATTAAAACGCCAACAGGCTGTTAATTAAAAAACTCGTAATTCTGCCCTGTCATATGGGCCTGCATGCGGGTACAGAAACCCACATGTAGGTTCGAAACATCGTGTAAACAGCTCCATGAAACACACGAAGCCTTCAATAAGTTAACATTTACCATCTACCATTAAACAGGATATGCAAGAGCTCATAATAGCCACATTAGGTTTTCTGATGTTTCAAAAACTGAAGTATGTTCTACACTGGCACTGGCATACTTATATGCAAAATTCAATTATTACAGCTTCTAAATGACAATAACATTAATTAGGACGATGCATAATTGCTCATATAAGTCCTCAAGTAACCTAAATCCAATTACACGAGTATTCACAAATTGCGTTAAAAAGTCAGCTTATACGTATTATCCTCGATTGGTATTTACACCAACGGATAGTGGTGCAACTGTAAGTCATGTCAACATTTTTTTGTGCTAATATTGACTTTCCAAGATAAAATTGCTATCGATAAGAGGGTTAAGAAAGGTCAGGGTATGAACATTCCTCCTAAGTTCATAAACCAAAGATATTTTCATTTCCTGGTCTGTGCACGCTTGATAACACAACGTCTGTGTTTTTCAAGATTATAGTATTTTTAGGGTATATCAGTTCAAATTTATGCATATCAACAGTATGCAACTTATATAGTATCAGAAGCATTTTCGAAACTCCACAAAGACCATCCTCTGAATCAATTCCAAAGTTGTTTTTTTTCTAAGAACCCATGGTAATCAATACAACACCAATTATTCCCAGTCGCCCCCTAGAGGTACAACAGAGCACAATCCATACCTGGACTGGCAACATCAATATTGTATGTGGTATGGAAAAATGAGTGACTCACCTCTGTAACATCCATCACCTTGATGGCCGCCAACTGGCCTGTTTTTGTGTGACGGCCCTAGAAACGGATAGAAAAACGGATATTAAAAAAAGCGTTTCAAAACAAGAGCTGAAATGTTGTTTTCCACAACCTTGCATTTAATGCGATGATATTGTCAAACATTCTGAAAACGACCTGAATAGATTAGTATTTTTTATATGTGCATGCAATACTTCTACAATGTCTTTATCTCACCACATTGCTAATAAACCAAGTCGTGTGCTGGATTAAATAATAATCAAAGAAAAAAAAACCCGATTTATTGTAAAACAATGGTCAACTTTTTTTCTCTTTCCGCATGACTATACTTTGAAACTTCATATTCATTACAGATAATGTAAACGTTTCGCGGGTTTGTGCCACATTTCTCACATAATTAAAATAATCCTATAATCCGGTAGGTTACCACAGTGGTGTAAATTGTCAGACATGAATTATCTTTTATTGGCTACTTCCTGCAAAAACTCAATTTTTTTGTTGCAATGATTTGTGAAATACGTCTTTTCAAGATGATTTCAATAAAACGAACATGTTCTCGGATTTCTAAAAAAAAAAAATATTTCATGTGTGATTATTTATTTACTTTATTGAAGCAAGATGGAGGTGGTCGTACAGAAAATGTTTCCTGGCCAAGTTATTAGATGAGCACTTCACTTCGTCCAAAATATAGATCATAACATCTTATTTCCATCAACCAACGAATAACTTTAAAAATGCATGGCTTGGTAGCCGCAGAAATTTGTTTTTTTTAATCTTTACAAATGTGAGGCACGCGGTGCCTTCAACCGTAAATTATTGCAATAATTTTACGCTGCTTATTTTGAGGATGTGTATGTTTATCTAAGACATCTAGACCTCCTACTGATGTAAAAGAGCAGACCTACCTCGTGCTGGAATCTGCTCAATTTCATAGTTGTTTATTATAGGGTTAGCCTAGTATAAGAACATACCAACACTGTATTCAG
Source organism: Julus scanicus (assembly GCA_034698625.1). Lineage (NCBI taxonomy): Eukaryota > Metazoa > Arthropoda > Diplopoda > Julida > Julidae > Julus > Julus scanicus. The sequence goes on from JAQGBW010003152.1 coordinate 9,703, forward strand.
AATCTTCCAGAAATGATTAAAATATAATTCAAATTGCAAGGGCAATTCAATTACCCAACATTCTATCGGAAGCTGCAGAGGACATTACACCGAGAAGCTACATCAATATTATCAATTAAAACGTTCAACTTTTTATCGCCTGTTGTCATGATGCCAAATGTAAACAAAACAGCAGTTCATTCAACAACATCCGTGCAAAGAAAATCCTATAAAACTTGAACAATGGTAAATTAACTCAGATGGAATAATTCCAGTGGCTAGTTTCCCAGCAATTATCTGTATTAAACTACCAGCACTTATAATAGTGCCAATCTCCCCATTGCAGTGTAAAATTTAAGTTCAAGATTTAAATAGCCCAACACGACATTCCTATAAATATACCTGCAGTTCGGGGTAGAAATGCTCTATTTAGTAAGCTGAAACTTGACCCATCTGATTCACCACCGTGCAATAAATAATTTCGCAGGGTTTCATGCAGTTATTAGGAATTGCAGCTGTAATTCCAGCCATATGTAACCTGCATGGTTTTGTAGCCATGCAGCCCCAGCAGGTATCACGCCCTGTTGGCCATAAAACAAGGCATGCAAATCACAAAATGCTTCCACTTTCACTCTCGTTTACAAAACAGCGTTTAAAAACAATTAGTAGACGTCACGCGACCGTCCCAGCAAATAATTGTTAATGCGCACCATCATGGCCATCCATCACAATTGTTTATAAATATATAGTCTACAGCACGCCTGCCCACCCATCCTAGCAACACAGGCAAATCCCACTTTGGTTCTGCATCGGAAGCACACAACCCTGTCCAGAACAATCCATGGTCCAGTGGAAAAGGTCAATTACCTATCCTATCTCGGCTAGTTCGATGACGTCAATCATCAGTTTTGTCTTCGAGCCTGGTGGTGCAATGAACACGATTGTCAACAACAGGTTTGTATGAGCAAGAAGACTGACGGAATCGTTGGCGTGGCGCCTGTCCTGTTGTGGGAAAAGTGCAAATGACCGTCATGCCAGAAGGGCACAAGAGCCATTTAACGGCTCATGTAGCAGATCACTGCCACGTTTACGCAACAATTTCTTGGCCCGAAACATGAATGCGGAAAATGATAAAAAAAAATTAAGTGGTGGAATCCACATTTATTTACAGAACTTAGTAGATAGCCAACGGAAACCGAGCAAGTAAACCCTGAAGCTACATAACCACATTCTTAAAAATTCGTTGGAATGGGGCTTATGCAGAGTTACGTCATTGCTGCCATCATGTGACTAATTGTTGCTTATTGATGACTTTGCAAAACGCATGGCAAGAATAGTTTCTTGATGACTAAAATCTTGCTTTTCCAGCATTTGGTTATAAGGCACTCCATGGCACTGAGAGTGAATGGAAAGCCACATTTAGATATGACATACCATACCAATCCAGTCGGTTTCCAGAATTCTATTTTCAAGGTTTTATTTCATTTCTGCAATCATTTTTATAGCCTGTGCTGTGCACGAATATCAACTCTTATACCACATATTGCATTGCAATTGAAGTTGAGAGTATGAAAAATCTCCCAAAACCTGTTTTCACCGATAGTCAAGAAAAAATCGTTACTTCAGTCATATCTCCTACTACTCCAAATGTGGTTGCATTTACAAAAAAAAACTGATAGCACTGTAATAACCATACGTGGATTGTGCCTAAACATCGCAAACTTTATCTTTATCAATAATTGAAACAGCATGTGCATGAAATGCAACCCATGCACTCTCCAGAATATCCATTATATGCCCCTGGCATGACGTCACTAGTAAAGTAGATATACATAATATTGTGCAAAGCTTATTTATCGAGAAAATGATTAATCGCCAACACTTTCCCAAAGGGATTGGCACAATAACATGAATTTTAGAATACCATATGTAAATGACATCATGTCCACATAGGAATCAAATTACCTCGTAACTTGAGATAGGAAATTATTTGGGTGACACTTCTGATGATAACATCCCATGGCACCACTTTGGAAAAGGCAATGAGTATGGGAAATTAATAAAGGATGATGCAAATATTCTTGGGACAAAATGGGGGAGGCTCCCATTATTTTAAGATTGCGCAAGAACCACGACATTTCCTATAAACTTCCTGCAAGACAACAACATGGCTATTATTCTCCTGGTCTAACATTCTCCAGCCTTGGGATCTTATCAAGTTAAATTATGCAACGTAAAATTGGCAATCATATTGAGGGTGCCGAATGAAAAGATGCAAGAACCCAAAACTTGGCAACAGGCGAATCCTACCAGATTGTTCTTGACCCAAAGCCTGAAAGCGCTTCACTGCCATTCATTCATTACTTTTTTTGTCAAATCCATGCGTGCAGAGTGCCCCGTGCAAGGATCACAAATTTGCATTGAAAACCGACTTCGGTAGTTCAAAGAAATTCGCAGTAGGAGAAGAAAAAAAAAACACATACACACGTCCACAGTGCCAAGGTAAACATGATCTAAAGATTGTGACGCATGGAAATTCTTGCAAGGAAAGCAGATGGGAGTGTTCACACTAATTAACAAATATCCAGGCAGTCACTTCATGAGTATGAGGTACTTTAATACTGTACTGTGCGTGCACTGCACACATGAGCTCCTTTAAGCACATTTCAAACTTGTGCGTGGAGTATATTATGATGGTTACAATCCCAATTAATCATCCTAACAAGTACCATTTTTGATATCGTTGACAAGTTTTTCTTTGATTGGTTCAGCTGCCCAATCAACGAAACGAAAAGCTCAGATCATTTTAAAAATAAAGACTGCTGATTATGAGGCAATGTCACTTGCCAATCTGATGAAAATCTAGCAAGGCACGTATCGTTGTTTGACCATTAAAGTTGTGCACAGTTTCATATCATAAAAGGTACATAGAAGTGTGTTTGTTGAGTTACACAATATGACAAATAGTACTCTAAGTTCCCAATTGTGATCAAAGTATAGGGGACAACGGACTTAGGTCATGTAATAACTTGAAGTTTGGGGGACTTGTATCTGGAGAGGAAAAAACGGTATAATATTCAATATATTTTATTTTACTCTTACTGTATTTCATAATTAGTATTCACATACTAAAATAATAAGTTGTTTCGAGCCTTTAATGAATGTTTCATTCAATGTCAAAATCTTCAAGGTGCAACTTAGCAACAGTGCGCTACATGAAGCAAGTCTTACTCACCTTATAAACTTGTCCATAAGTTCCATTTCCCACAACTTCAATAAGGTCAAATATTCCTGCAGGATCCTAGAAAGAAAGAAGAAGAAAAAAACATTGTGAAATGCAGGAAACCAAAACCAGTACATATCTTTTAATTAAGCCATCAAGGTTAACACGAAATGGAGAATTTTAAGATAGACATGCATAAGGCTTTCGATTGTCACAAGCAATAATCGATAACTGCTGGGATTTGATAAAGACTACCACTCTTGAGTAACTGGTGATTTATTTTTCATTATTTTTAAATCTATCCACAAAATACCCCACACTTGTCTTTTTGAAATTTCTTTACATGAGAGTCGAAGCGGGATAATGGCGATATCGCAAGCAGTAATTACAAGCTAGGCCTACAATGTCAGACCTAAAACGCAAGCATTTCGCAGAAAAAGAAACTAATGGCCTCGATAGCCTACTTTTCCAAAACAGAAAAATTATCCATTCAAAATTATGCATCTCAAACAATCAGCTCAATCATTACATTTCTAACAACCTCCATATAGAGCTGAAATTCAGTTAGGGTCACGACATATAGGTCAAACAGAAGGCTTTTTTTTCCAATTGTGTGAGTTCGCAATATTCAGTACATGTTAAGAGATTACAGGCTTCAACATGTATGCATGCCATTAACGGTAAAATAGGTTAACATAACCTTTTAATTTAAATTTCTACTACGATATACAATTCTAATGTCATAAAGATGACATTTGTACTCAAACCTACCAGCCTGCTTTCTATCTTTATCTTCAAGAGATAGTATTTAAATGCAATGTCTAACGGTTAGCACAGTGATTGCAACAAATAGCAGTAATAATAACGTCAAAGTTGCTTAGCAATTCCTACCCAGTTTTACCAAGTTCCTAACGTTCTGAATTTATTATGCCATGAATGAAAACTTATTTTCAATCGTAAACTATCTTGTATACATCGAAATACATAGTCCGCAATTTTTTATTTTTTTTATTTTTTTTAGTAAACAATATATTTCAATTGTTATACCAGATTTACTCGACTATGTACATGTATTCTCTTCTACGAATTGCAGCTTACAAAAACATTATGCAATAATATACTTGTTGTTAAAAGCTTGTCTAGCGAAACCAGAAAGCCAACTCAAAAACAAATAAAAATCAATCAATGAATACTCTAAATGCCATGCAGTTTTTTAATTCAATTGTAAAGGATCAATTCACGTTTTTTTCAAATTGCAAAACACAACAAATTTGATATCTCAAATTTGCAGCAACGCAATGTCCAAGTCCAAATAGTTATTATTGAGAATTCTAAGACAAACATCATTATTCATTCAATAAGAGACAGTATGCGATTCATAATTTTTATATTGTTACCCATAATCAATTAACAGCTTATTCTGCACATATGGAAAATGGGGTTGATGGGGAAAATAGAGAAGAAAAAAACCCACAAACCATCAACTCTTTTCAACGATCAAGAACATATTTAAGCATTTTTTTCACAGACTCTGTACAATTCAAATGCAGTTACGCAATTGTAATTAGTCATTTCGATTTTGAGTGTTTCGGATATGGAAACTCGCTAGAATGCTCATTTTTTGATATTTTTTTCCTTCATTAGACGGTGAGGCAATACCGTATTTTCAAAAGCGTCTTTGTTAATTAAATGTACGTGTTTATCTGATGTGATTTCATCGGTGTGCTTTTCAAAATTTAATTGCCATTTTAATGAATTGTTAGAGGTGATGTTTAATGGCACATTGGAACTCGAGGGAAATGTTGAAATGAGTGCAAATTCAAGTCGCGCCGTCGTTCTCATGTTGGAAGAGCTCTGGAATATTAACAAAAACTGAAAAAGTAGGCCTAGGCCACAGCACTAAAAATGTGCAAAACAAACCCAAAGAGCTTTCTCGAACATATATAAGATACTCTTTCTAACGGCTCACCATAGTGTATTTTAATCCCCAGAGATGAAAGAAAAAAAACAATTGCGGGCCAATAGGCCTTCAGGTGAGGTCAAAACAATTTCACCTAATAAGGCTTTCACACTCAAGTTCCGATTTTTCTTTCCACAAGCTAGGTCCATTAACAGTAGAATTTGCAGCCTTGTATTAGGTAAAATGGTCACACTTAACTGAACCTGTCTCATCAAATACTTGCAGACATTTAAATTTGTCGAATTTGCGCAACCGAAACATGGATTGAACCAGTACTGCTCAGAAAGGTCAAACTTGTGTGGAAAATTCCTTAAGCTGTCTCCACTTGTGGGGACAATCGACATTTGGCCATAAAACTTAAATGAAATCCAGCCATTAATGCTATAACAACAACGTAGGAAGCCGCCCATCCCTTATATGAAAATTTAAACGCAGATTACATAATGAATTCGGTTGGAGAAAGAATGTTTGGTCTCAATAAGTAATTGGAAAATGGTACTGGGGTTTGCCAGTCCCATGCTGCCGCCAGCTTAATTTTATGTATTAGTTTTATGGACAGAAGCATGGCAGCACAACGGGACAATATGCATGAAATGGAAGCGATATAGCCCATAAAACTGAAAGCAGCTTCAACAAGTGCAGCTATATAGAGTGCAGAACATGTCTTTCATCTTAATGTATCCCAACAACATACAGAACACACACTCCTTCGATTGTATCAATTGATAAATTCATAAATGACGAGATACATCATACATGAATTAAATCTCGAAAAGTAATGAATATGATGTCACCATTAATCACGATATTGTAATTTAAATGTACTACTATATTGTTACCATATCTACCAATTTGAAAGCAGGAAAGAAAAGTTAGCTTATTTGTTCAAATTGATAGTTTTAAAAATTGTGTTATAGCAAATATCAAAATGCAATTACCAAGAATAATGTGAAGCGTGTAGCCCACCTATCAAGATCATGATTAACATTCGTTGTAACTATAGTAAATATGGCAAAATATATGATAAAAGAAATTTCCTGTTAAATAGCGAAGGAGCAAAGCCATATTTCGAAAGTAAACAAAGTTGCATGTAAAACCTTGTTTACCTTACCATACAGTACACGCTTTTCAGCTGGTATACTAGTTTGTAAACTGGTATGTACCGCTATCACCTCTTAAAAGAGCCATGGTATACACAAATGAAAAATCATAGAATATAGTGCATGCGTATATACATATCCATTAATATAAAAGTGTCATCGCCATTAGTATGATCCAAACAACAAATACATCTCATAAGATTAATGGATAAGATAAAGCCGGGGATCTCCAGACACAGTTCGATATATAAAATTAGGGAACTTTTGAGTAAACTGCATTATGGACCCCCCCCCCCCCCTTTCACTTGCTTTGTTGTTGCGTGGATGCATGCATTATTTGAGTTAAAGGCATAACAATTTTTTTTTCCATTATCAATGTCCATATATCTCCACTTATTACGACGCTATAGGTTTACCCAAATCGATTGTCATCATTATGGGAGGTGGGATATATGCAAATAACACTGCCTTAAACAATCAATAATTTATTTCCAAGTCCAGTTTTCTATATGGCACTGATACCGCCAACGAAGTCGCTAGAAACCCGTCCAGACTGAACAAAAGCAGACAGGTTCAGCACTTAATTTCCATAACATTTCGTAGAAGCGAATTTCAATAAACAAAACTTTAAACTAGCCAACACAACAGTGAACAGGCTGGTTCAAAACAAGTATCAAAACAACAACGACATAATTTTCTTAGTCAGGAAAGCTATATAGGTATATTTTTAAATTCTTATCAGACAACACCCGTGCAATTAATCAACAGTAATCTACTTTCGATTGGCATATACAGCAAGTCACATTTAGAATTTCGATTGGCTAATGACCAGACAAATGCCTATCATTCGATATTTCGATGTGATTTTATCAATGTAGTAAACATAAAAGTTCGTCAACAAAAGTATCTACAAGTTTACCATAATTTTCACTGCTAAGTGCTTTATATGCATCAAACGCCAACGCAACTTTCTACACCAGTCATGGGCGGGGAAGGGTTGAATCCAAAAATACTACAGAAAAATTTAAGCTTGAAACCACCCTTGACTCCTGCATACAAAAAAAAGTTTCAATGACGTCATTAACACCCTCTCCATAACAACTGTAGAAGCTATAAGTCGTGGCTGAAGCCGGGTCTCCACCTAGAGTATCATTGCGGATCCTCACGGTTTGTTGAAACAAATTGGTTGAAATGTTTGCTTAC
>JAQGBW010003153.1:0-17164 GCA_034698625.1 Julus scanicus
AGAGGACAATGGATTCTTCGTGGCTCCCAGTATGTGGGGTCACCTGGTGTTGGGGCAGGGTGTCCTTTCCAACAGATTTCATAGAAAACTCCTATTTTGTTTTAAATAACATGTTTATATGATGCATATTGAAAATACAGTACTTTAACATGGCTTTGGATGCTTATATTTAATGCATTAAAAAAGAACACACAAGTTTACAATTTTTAAACACTTAGATCTTATGTTAAAAATTAGTAAACACATGTTGTAAAACTCATGTTTTAACACGATTTATTCGTGTAATTAGAGATTATTAGCATTGAAATCTGGAATATTTTAACATGTCACACTTAACACGATTTATTCGTGTAATTGGAAGTTTATCAAATATTTGGAATATTTTAACATGTCACACGCTATCCCATAAAAAACACACACCAATTGTTTTTCAAAATAAAATTACATGTTTATAAGATGGATACTGAAAATAATTTTAACATGTTGTTGAATGTTTACATTTGATGTAATTTTTTTTCAAATAAAGGCACAGAATGAATTTGCATAAGCAAACAAGGTCAATATGAAACTGACACATTTTCTTGTACATATTGTAAACACGTCTTATTTCAATAAGGGATATTTGATCAATGTTTAATACAGTCCAGTCCATGTGTTCTACTTATTTTAACAACCTAAAGTAATTGGACATTCGTACCATTAAAATGGATATTAAAGTTGTGCTTTCAATGAAACTAACGATGTTGGCAAAACTTGAATTTCACGATCAATTCATTATTTACGACCACCAGGAACAACATACTAATCCATAAAGGCAAATATTACAAATATCAATTAAGTGCATGTTGTCTTAAATACCAAACAAACCGTGTATTAAATGTGAGGGACACTACTAACCCTATACGTTGTAAAATGTTCAAGCTTATATCAGTTTCAAATTGAGGAAGACCTCCTTCAGAGAAAACTACATCTGTATTTCCAAATATAGCTCATGAGATATCGAAAAAAACCGAAGAGAACACGTGTCTTTCACGTGAATACGTTGTGCCTCGGGGTATAGTTTAAAAAAGTGCCAACGCGTGTTCATTTACACTGTATAAACGTGGTGTATAAGCAGGGTGTTAGAATTGCCAAGTTTTGGCACAGTCACATAATAAAAGTGCACGACCCTTGTTGCAAGGAAGAGCTTATTTAGGATTTTGGCTCCGGAGGAACCACCAGCAATGCTCGTGCTACGAACCGTCATCAAACACCGAAGTCACCATCAAAAACTGGCCAAAAATAACGAAATTTGAACTAAATTTGGGTACCTGACGTCACTAGAACAATGGCAGGAGGGGTAACGGGTTGGTTGATCTGGTCCTTCTTCCCCCTGGTATTCATAAGTTCGTAGTTTGCCATGAAACCTATATGTTTTCTACATGATATCTTATAAGATGTTTCCTCATTTTGAAGAGCATGTTTTATTATAGCTTTACAGGGTGTCTCAAAAATAGTTTTACAATTTGTTTGATGCGTTTGCCTGAGGTTTTTAGTATGTAATTTAATTTTTGCATTTCTTAAAATTTTCTTTTTTATAGCCTTTTAATGCGACTCTGGCAAATACTTTTTTAATGCGACTATACTGACCTATAACTGAAGTACTGTATTCAATGAGTAGGTTCAATCAGTGTCAATGAGTACCTACAATAGGTGTTAAGTGAAATAAATAAATAAAATAAATAAATAAACTATGGCAAAAGACTTTTGTAACAATTAAACATTTAGTAAAACCTTGCAGAAAAATTGGAAAGGGCTATCCTATACAGCAGGGGGGAAACCCTCACACACTAGACTCATTTTGCGTAAAATCGGCTGCAAGCGCACGATTTTTTGGTTCGCGCTTGCGCACTAGTTGTGCGCTCAGCGCACAATTTCGTCTGCTAAATTTCTTTGGCATGCCAAACATACAGCACACATCGGAGCAGAGAAAATTGAGTTCGGAAAGTGAGTTTATAGTGCGTCACTGGCTTAAAACTTTGGCAACCATGTTTCAATATAAAACAACTAATTTGACTCGACTATGCAAAACGTCTATTATTATCAATTAGCCACATGTGAAATTTCAGTCTTCAAATTCAAAAGGATGCTTGAACTACCATTATGCTGTCATGCACAGGGAAGTGTAAATTGTAACACCATTTTCGTATTTGGATTAATAACATCATGTGTTAAACACTTTTGGCAGCTGAGTGAGTCCAAAGTTTAAAAGAAGCTGCAATGAAAAAGTACAGCATTCAAAGAGAGAAAAACAGAATCGTTCGTTAAGCGTCAGAGCCAAAAATGTTATTGCACCGAGATGTTAATCCTCCATTAACAACATAACCGGCCTACATTAATTATTGTTTAACAACAATTCTCGAGGCGACAGATGCGGGCTTTATATTTAGCAGCGTCCTAAAAACACGGTTAGAACTTCCAGCTCATCTAGGGTGTACGTCTAACTCGCGAGTATATATATTTATATACACACTGTACGTTTCAACAGTAGGCTATGTATATACAAATGGTATTGTTATCGCACATTGTATCATTCCGCGAGCCACACTGGAATTTAGTCAGAATTTTCCCCACCCATATTCATTTATCAAGTAGGGCGTGGACACCAATATGGAGCAACGCATTTACATGTAGCAGTTCACAGAAATTGTTGTTCATATGTTATACTTGGAGCTGTAGTAGCAGACATTGTAGCAGTTATTGGTTGCCAGGACACAAAGGTATCCCACCCACAACTGTCAAGTTATCACTTAATTTGTATAAAAAATAAATACAGATTTAAAAAAATACATGAGTGGAACAAGGTACAGATCAAATGTTGTGCTAATAAATGTAATTTTTTTAGTAACTACTATATACATACTGTACATGTATACAGCATACAACAGATACTGAATGTTAATATATAGTGTTAGAATTCATGGTGTCCAGTAGGCTTGAAAGTCGGGAAATGTGCTTGAATTTTTATCACCTTGGAAAAATCGTGAATTATGCTTGCAATTTTCATTAAACATCAATTTATGCTGGAATTTCCTGTCCGCGTGGAGAGTGTCTATTAATCCAAACTGTTTTGACACATTGTGGTTTGTACAGTGGAATCAATATTGGATATATTTAAGTGGAGCCCACTTGAAAGTTCACCAAGAGGTCACTTGCAATCGGGAAAGGTGACACCATGGCCATCAGTGCTTGGACCCATACTGTGGTTGAGTTGGTTTTTGTTGCATTAGTGTAAGTTTCATAAAAGTTTAGATGGATGATTTAGGCAAATTACGAACTTGCACGACATCCTCTGAGGCTCTGACATAACTCTACAGCCTTTGATGAAGAATGAGGCATTACACCAAATTCACATAAAATGTTAATACAATTTGTGTTTTGGTATTGTATTAAGACACAAACAGGGTGTAGATACACTACAATCGACAATGGAGGCCATCATAGTCCTACCAAAATGCGTTTGCAATAGATGTGATATGACAACATTTTCACAACATTATTGAATGATTAGATTTGCCAACTAATAGCACCACTCATTAAAACATACATTGTTTTGATATTCTGATATTCCCTTATACATGTTCCGGTCTATAAGTTTCCTGTATGTATATGTTACCTGTATATGAAATGCATATGCTATGATACTATTTTATCATAACTGATAAAATTCTTAGTCAGTTTTAGAAAAAAAAAGTTCTTCAGACTATTTTTTGTTGCAAACTGCATGCACTTGTCATAATGATGGCAAATGCATGTCGTTTGCAACTAATGTCTACCATTGATAATGATCAATGGAAGACTGGCTCCAGATAACTCCTTAACCACTTCTATAGCCAGTTATAGTTCACAAATATAAAAGGACGTCACAAATGCAATTTTATACACGTGCATTGATCAAATAAATGCAACAGGTGTTTGCCTAACTTCGTCATCAAACGTCAGAACCTCATCAAACCTTTAAAATGTGAGATGCTTATTTTACATTTTTAACTAAAAACAAATGTAATAAAGAGAAATTTATAAGACAAAACTTAGTTTTCGGAAATTGTAGATTAGCATTAAAAAGAGCTTAGCAATACAAGGAAATGCAATATTTAACGTCTCCATCATCTTTACCATTCCTATTAGTGATGAGCATTTGCCATTTCGTTAACTGTTTGTTTATTTTGATGGCAGTGTCAATATTCCATTTGCTGATTATCTCTTTTTTTGTGTGTTACAGCCTGGACGTGTGGTCACTTTAGTGGAAGACTTGGAGGTAAATAAAAATCATTTAGCGATAAGAATTTCATCATTAAGTTAATGAACAAACGTCACTGCCCAAACATCTGTCAATGATAACGTTGGCTAAGAGCACTTGCTAACCAATTCGTTGTTACTAAATTATGACACGGGAAATCAATAACTATAGGTCATGTTCTAAAAGGGCAATTATACATCGATGGCTAAGACAAACCAAAACAGGTGTTTTTTCACCTGACAGGACATGCTGCCAATTTTAATTACGTCGGCCATGCAGCTGAAAAAAACATTAACAGATCGTATGTTGTACTAATCCTACATTCATTTTTCTGAACCATGGTCCCCATATCCTGAAGCGAGCCCCTATGGCAGGATCTTTGGCGGGCCCTTACCTGTCGATAAGGTTATTATGCTTTTATTGAAGAAAAATTGCACTAACGAGGAAAAATTACACTTTGGGGCAAATTCACTCTTATTACCGCAAAATGTCACTATTGTTGCGTAAACATTGCACTTTTACTTTTCCGAAAATGTCACTGTGAAAGACAAAATTTGATTTTTACTGCAGATAAAGTTCAAACGAAAACCTGCAAAATTGTATGAAAAATTGCATTCTGCAGTAAAAGTGCAATTTGAAAAGTTCAAATTATTCATTTAAAAAATGAACAAAATTTGAACTTTTCCTGCACAAAAAATTGCACTCTTATTGAGCAGTTTTTTGGTTCATAAATAGTTCAAAATAGTTCAATTATCCGTCCACTTGCCAATCTTTAAAACAAAATAGCTGTACAGCAGGACAGTATATAAGGTATGGAAAATATTGATAGTATAAGAATTTTTGTTCAATTTTTAATTCGGTTATACTAATATTTATTATCTTAATTTCTTTAAAACCTGAAAATAAACTGATTTATGTAAAGAAAATGAGTTTCCAAATTATATACGGTTATATACAAACAAAGAATTCTACTAAAAAAAAGTTTAATAAAGCTAATTGGTGTGTTAAATATGGGACACATCTGCAATTAAAATAAACAGAATTTTTTCTGCTTCTTTGACACCACCTATGGTACAAAATAGCATAACTAGTTTGTGCAAATGGAATAAACTACAAAATGTTGGAATAATTTAAGGGGGATTACAACCCTATCCCTTTCAATGAAGTAAATTTGCAACGACACTCACAGCCAAACAAAAAGAGATTAAATAAAAATAAAAATTGTTTAAAATAGCTTGATGGATCAGCAAGTGCATCATATTGTTGTTTTTCACTTTGAACTGGTAGATTTGTTTAAAATTAATAAATATTTTTGAAAAATGTCCGTTAAATTGCACATTCTGCCAGCACGTGCAGCATAAGAATGCAAATTATCTGACATTTTTCAAACTTGTTTATTAATTTAAAAAAATCTACCAGTTCAAAGTGAAAAACAACAATATTATGCACTTGCTGATCCATCGAGCTATTTTAAACAATTTTTATTTTTAATTAATCTCTTTTTGTTTGGCTGTGAGTGTCGTTGCAAATTTACCCATTGAAAGGGATAGGGTTGTAATCCACCTTAACTAATTTTTTTCGTTACTTTTTAAGAGTAACCATTAAAAGCACTAAATTTGATCTTTTATGCATATATGTTTATATTTGAAACAAAAGCCTCTTTAAGTGAAATTTGAAAGTATACAAGAGATAGTAACACTTATTGCACAGAAATATTGTTAAGCGTGACTTAATCAGTTTTCAGATATATTGTAATACACAATTATAAGTGATTACTAAAAGCCTTTGGTGATGAAATCATTAATTCATCATTAATGCTGATTTATGCTAATTTCATGTTGTGTACTACCTATTTGGTAGTTGGAAACATCATGAATAAAGTAGTATCTTCTGTATTTCACTTGACATTAAGATTAATGATTCAAGTGAGCGATTTATTTTGGTTTCCTGATGCTCCTTTAATGCACCACCATACATATATGTGAATATATAGTTTTACATATCTGTAAAATAACTATTCTGAACATATTTTTTTTTTCAAATTTAGACTTTAACAACCAGTTAACTGCATAATTACAACATGTTATTTATGGCACGATCAATCATACAATCATTTTCACCTTGACAAGTAAATTGATATGTAATGAACCTTAAATATACTTTGTAATGTATGAGTTATACCGACTAACTATGAGCACGTCCATACAACAGAGTATATTATTCGGTGCGTTTTGTATTTTGAACTGCCCATTGAGATAAATATGCCAGTAGCCGTGTAAATGGAGGGAATTTATAACATCCGTTTTAAGATTTATTGGCAGACATCATAACCAATGAACATCGCAGGTCGATTTAATGTTAATTTAAGTAAATATCAAAACAGATCGAATTTAAAAGATTATTTTGCTAATTTATCTAAAATTGAACTTTAGCACGCCATAACAAGTGTGTGCAAATCCAATTTGTTGCTGTACATGGGTGATTAAAAACTTATTTAGAAACCAGTGCTTCCTTGTGAAGTGATATCATAAATTAATGTTCAAGTTATCATGTTCAAATACAGCGAATCCACGCGCTAAATTTGCCGGAAAAAAATTCAAGCATATTTCAAAGATTTCAAGACGCAAGCATCCTCTCCCATGACATGTTACCACAATATTTTTCCGAAAAGTCTGAAAATGTTTCTAGAGAGTTTTTAAAAAAACATGTTTATCAAGTCAAATTTCTGACCTCGACACCAAATTCCACAGCAACATGGTGTTCAGCAGAAATTTCAAGCATTATTCCCGACTTTTCCTAGGTTTTTAGTACATTTTCCCACTTTATTGATTTTCATTGACATGTGTCCCCCTGTGAACCTAAGATGAGCCCTCGTGGATTCTTTAGTGGTTATACAAGTGGGGCCATTATTAAAATTATTGGCTTTATTTCAGTATGTCCGGTAGCCTTGAAAATCGAGAAATGTGTATTAAATATTTTTAACACCCCGGAAAAGTCTGGAATTATGTTGAAAATGTCTGTTAGACACTAGTTTATGCTGGAATTTCATTTCCAAATTTCCCTTAACTGTTGTTTATAAAAATGAGTCAAACTCTTTAAAAAAATGTTGTGGGAAAGGGTGTTTGAAAATTCCAAGCATAAGACTTGAAATCCTTGAAATATGCTTGAGTTTGTACCTGCAAATTTGCTGGAGACTGAAGTTAAGTTAATTCTTTGCAAGACATTCCATACCGCGTTCTTTGGTACAGATAGACTTAAGGCTGTTTCCCACTTGCCGAACATCACTCAAACCTCACACCTCATAACACACACCTCAAACCTAACTAAATTAAGTACCAATTCCCACTTGACGCACCTCACAAATTAAACAAAGAACGGCGCCCCTGATAGTGGCGTGACGCACGTCACAAGCAGACGCAGAAAACAAAAGGCGCGGAATCGATTTCAAACTGGATTCATAAGTTTATTATTTTGAAGAAGATATAATTTTGGAGTTTATCTACCACATAGGGTACACATTTTATCATTTTATGTAGAGATGCCATAATGTAATGTTATAAGTAATTATTAATAGCGTTCGTTCAAAACAGGCGAAATGCAAACGCCATTTACCGTATTTTCTCTACCTGGCCGCCATGTTGTTCACGTCCAAAAGTGATGTTTGAAACCGGCATGTCGAGCCTCACAATGGTGACGTCAGGTGAGGTTACCTCACTACCTACTGCACATGCGCGAACGTCCACTTCCAGAATTAGCAGACGATTTTGCGTGAGGTTTGAGTGATGTTCGGCTAGTGGGAACCAGCCTTTACTAGACACAACTTTTAATTTGTACCCAACTAATACTATTTTTTGTCTAATTTGCAGGGCTCCACCTGGGGTACGGCATTTGAGTTAGCAGACGATGAGGTGTCCATCACGTTCAGTTACCTGGAGAACCGCGAGGGCACTTTAGGCGGCTACAAGACAACCATCGTGGAGTTCACCAGCAAGGATGGGGTATCATTTCCAGTGATGGTGTACATCGCCACGCCCCAGAACGCTGGATACCTGGGTCCTGCTCCCATGATGGAGCTGGCCAACCAGATCGTGGCTGCCAGTGGCACATGTGGCCACAACGTGGAGTACGTAGTACGGTTGGCAGACTTTATGCGTGAGACGCTACCAGAAGTGAACGATGAACATCTGTACCTGTTGGAGGATTACGTACGTATGAAAATCAAAGAACGAAAGTTGTGCTTTGCCTCGCTCATGGGGCCTGGTTACAGCGACCCGCAGATGACAATCCGCCAACGGCGAGCGCCATCGCCCGATGGTCAGCAGCCGATGGTCGAAGAGGCAATAGGTGGCGCTGCAGCACCGGATGTGGATGCGCAGGGGGAGCTGGAGCCCCCGCTGCGTGATGATAGGACCACCTTCCTGTACGCTTCCAGGGTCCCACCCACCAAACTACGTTGCCTTAACGTCTGAGGGCGCCACTCAGCATGTTCTGAAAAGTTCGCAGGCGAATTTTCAGCGGCGGCCATGTTTTTGTTCTCGTGGAATCCTGCACTGATTTTAAACTTTGAAGAATGCAAATATTCAAATTTTTGAGAAGGGCAAATCGTTTTTTGCGTGGCTACACGATCTCACGTGTAGTTGTTATTTTTGATACATAACCTGCTTGTTTTAGCAACATTCGCAGTATCGCTTACAGTATGCTTTTGCTGCGTTGAAAGATACATAGTGATATGTATCCCCCAACAGAAAATCTACAGCACTAAATTTGAATATTATGCAATTAATGGAGGAATTTAATAGTACCATTAATTTATATTTCCCGGTGAAAAAAAACTGCATCATTTCTGTCTATTCATGTCTAATTTAACCCTAAAAAAGTGCAGCTATTGTATATAATAATAACGTTTATGCACTTTTATGGCAGAATATTTTCTGCTTGGTCGCAAATTGTCTCCAGTGTCATTCTATGCACACTTATACTGAAACTGATATGTTTCAAATGCATTTTTAAATGTTGCATTGCATGTCGAAGTATTTAAATTTGGAGAAAATTTTCAAATAATACAGCGTGGATGGTAGCAGAAAAAACCTTTAAAAACAGTTTTCATGAGTTTTTTGGTAATGTTTTCTAAGAACACTTTCAAAGCGCTTACCACTTTCACAGCATTTTACCATATTATGCAAATCCCGGATTGTGAAGAATTATACAGTTTCACGATACCTATAATATTATTGTTAAATTAATATTATCAAATGGTGAAGCTGAATATTATTTAAAGGTATGTTGTTTAAATAATCTGTTTACCAGAGTGTGATAACAAGAGGATGAGGTGTGCTCATGGAAAGTTATCTTATATATATATATATCTCATTTCTAAACAAAAACTTGGCCTTCCAACAACCATAAACCTCTTGTTTTCCCAATTCCATGAAACTAACTCCAGAACATACTTTTCACAATACACTGTGAGTCATTAAAAAGTAGAACCCAATAAATAAATCGCAGCTTCGTGAAAAATGCTTCGATTTAAATTAAATTTGGCACGTACAATAGAACAATAATGTAGGAATAGAAATAAATTATAAAATGTGTTTAAAATGTTCTCCGGTGGCCTTTACACAAGCTTGGAGTCAAACGTGCCATTATTTGATTGACGAATCAATTATACGATGGTCGAGTTTTCCATGTTTTCTTAATTCATAGTTTCAAGCCTTCGATATTATTAATCTTCGATGTGTAAACCTTTTCCTAGAAAACTTGCCAAATTGTTTAGTCTACTGGATTCAAGTCCGGACTGTGTGGTGGCCAGTGGCTGGGTTCGATGAATTTGTGGCGTTTTCCGTTGCAGCAATTCAACTTTTTCTCGAACACAGTGAGAAAGGAAAAAAGCCAGATTTGTCGAATGTCCGGAAAAGTTTTTTGTTCCTATACACCATTTTTCAATGCAAGTGCCAAATTTAATTTAAATCAAAGCATTTTTCACGAAGTTGCGATTTTTTTTATTGGGCTCTACTTTTTGTAACTCACAGTGTATATTCAAAATTGCTTATACAACGCTTGTATATAGGGTATTCATGTTTATCCTCAAAGTACAGTGGAACCTCGGTTTACGAACGTCTCTGTCTACGAACAAATAAGTCTACAAACACCATTTGTTGTTCCTCTTCACGAACGATGCTTCAGTTCACGAACACATTTCTCTGGACCACCAATCAAAGGTCCGAGTTTCTGCAATTGTTTTACTAGTTCCAGCAGAACATATTTGTTACGGATTAGTTTTACTAAATACAAGAAACATAAAAAAATTGCTATAATTTCCAAAGATTTAAATTAAAATCGATATTAGTTTCAAGGATATACCTACATTGCCAATATGGCTAAATTTCATCTTTTGTTTTATTCACTCCGAATGCAGATGAATTGATGACAATCCATTGACGACGTCGATTTGAGGCTTAAATCATATAATTAACAACAGAATAGAGTATAATAATACAAATTTTCCTAATCGAAAACAGAAATCTGCAAATGAACTTGATTCACAGCAACGTCAGCATGACGACACCACGTGGGTGTCTTTATTTCCTATAATGTTGGAAATCATGGGTGATTATATTAAACTGCTTTCTTCTAATCTTATTGTTATATTTCCTTTCTGTATTATTTCCATACATAAAGCCATAACATGTTTAAAAAAAAATTTATGACAAAGAACGCATTATTTGGATTTACATTAATTGCAATGGGAAAAATTGATTCGGTTCACGAATAAGGTCAAGGAAAGGATTAAGTTCATAAACGGAGGTTCTACTGTACTAACATTTGTATCTTTGTCCGGTTTTGTTGAAAATATTACAGACGATTATTATTTAGTCTTAAAAACTATACCGGTGTTTGATTTCAGCTATCTAGTTTTATTTGCATTTGATAGCCCCGGAGCAGCAATTTAAAAATCACATTGTCTTCTTCCCCCACCCCATTATGGCACATCGGGATATAACACTGTAATCCAAATTGGATTCTTGAGTATCTGTTGTATATTATTTTTATTCGTGTGACATGTATGGAATTAACAATATTGATATGGAAAAAAATGTAAATTATTTCAGTTGCAGCTGGACTTATTTATGGTAGACCAAATCGTCTACGTGGTACATGTGGGACTTGGAAAATATGAAAGCACATTGGTCATTTTTTCCTATAGGCAAAGCCTAGCTCTTGTACAAGATAATCAAAACGGTTTTTATCTCTATAAATTTTTTATTGAAATGTACAACATATATATGACGATGAACTATTTAATTGAATTTTAATAGTTTGTATTTCAATATTGCGCCATTTAGCCAAATACAAAAATGTTAACATAGTTTTGTCTGAACTCAATTATTTGTATTCATATTGCGAATGTACAGGGTGTCCTACAAATGAAATTTATTTTAAAACATTTATTTCTGATTTGATTTAATTTCTTGAAACGAGACATGATTTTTTCCCCGCTGTATGCATAAAAATGTGGTAGAATTCCGATTAATTGGCAGCATAAAACTGACACCCTGTACATTTACAAGGAAATTTATCATTCCAGGTAACCACTCGAGACGCCGGCAAAATAAGTTTTTATTGTTTTGTGGAAATAACCTTAAAAATTGTGTGCGTGCTTCGGATCTACCCATATATGAAAATTACCTACAAATGAAATAAACTTATTCTTTCTTAATATGTAAAGAAAAAACTATCTTTTTTCAAGAAATCGTTGAAGTCAACGATGCATGCATGAGTAAGGCATGTCAAAAACTTTCAAATTTACGTGTTTTATATTTTTTCCATGCAACAAACGCTTAAAATATGCAAGAACAATACTTGCCGTAAAAACAAGCTTTGATCATGTCTAAAACATCTCTGAAAAACAGTTAATATCACTACAATTCAGCTTCATTTATTCTGTCTTCAACAGTAGACAAACATTGCAATTTCGTAAAACAAAATTCTAAAACAATTTCTAAAACAATTTCTAAAACAAAACTGGAAGTTCATCAACTCCAACAAAAGAAATTTCAAGAACAAAAAATATTTGCAAATTTTGCAATTTGGGGTGCCATGTTGCAGGTATCACATGACCACCAATGAGAGTGCAGCCATGTCGCGTGGCAGTCGCGTGCCAGGTAGGTTAAACCACTCCCCCACATCCGCCCGACGACTTTTCTGAACTTTTTCGTGGAAAATTAGGCATGTGAGAAAGCTAAAAACGTGATCAAAATCACTCAAAAAAGGTGAAAATGCAAGAAAAAAAGCATAATAAAAATGGATGATGAGCAATATACGAGGGTAAGAATCAAAGCCGAAACAAATATAGCGTAATCCTTGCATGTCCGCGCGTTCCGCTTTTGGCCCATTTCGGGGTAATTTGGATGGGCATAAGGGCGTGACGTCATGCAAGCCTGCGTCCATTGGCGGCCGGAATCATGCCATCTTAGATGAGAAATGAGCAAGAAAGTTTTCACGAAGAAGGGCAAAAGCACAGGAAAAGATGGATGACACCGAGATCCCCGAATAATTACAAGATATTGTCGGTTGCGTGACGCAAGGGCGTAATGCAGGTGCCAGCAATAGCCAAATTGCGAACCTGCAAATTTATTGAACTTTTTTGTGAGGTACTATCTGCAGAGAAAAACTCATGTGTTGGCGCAAAAAAAACTCCACGAAAGTGGAGCGATTTCTAATCAGACGCTCGTTTAGACGCCAAGCCCGCCTACTACCTGATTAACTTTGGTGTTTCCAGACATTAACGAGTCAATAGGTGGAATGGATAATGTTTTGGAGTGATCTGGGTGGGCTACAGGTTCGCAGCGCCACCTACGGGGCATTGAAGGCGATGCTGACCATAAATAGGTCTGCCCATGGGGTGGTACGGATTAAAACAAAAAGTTGGATAAGCAGGCCCAGCAGATCTTGGAAATGTTTGTATCATCTTAGCTAGGGCAGCAAAGAT
The DNA here is from genome assembly GCA_034698625.1 of Julus scanicus. Lineage (NCBI taxonomy): Eukaryota > Metazoa > Arthropoda > Diplopoda > Julida > Julidae > Julus > Julus scanicus. The sequence continues at coordinate 13,269 of JAQGBW010003153.1, forward strand.
GACATGCATACAAATGGGAATAGGGAAATGATAAAAGTGCAAAGAGTATCATGAATCTGACTCAAGGTTTGTTGAAACAGATTTGTAAAAAAAGTTTGCCTAGCATTTTTGTTTCAGCAAACTTATGACGCGTTTTTTAGTCCAGATTCGTGAGTCTAGACTCATTTTCACGATCGCTCAGGAGGCGGTCTAGATCAAAGGGAAAAAATGAGTCAGCCGACGGCTCAATTGAGACCTGACCTGACAGTGTGCAGACGAACTCAAGTTCAACGATACAGCGGATTGCATAAATAACGAAAGTAAAGTTTTTAAATATCAATATCTAAATGTAGATATGTAGATCGTTTGCAGTGCACGGCCAGGTCTAAAATTGTGCAGACTTTAGCGAATCTGCCTTGGTAGGAGCACCATAAACATGACACATTGTACCCTTGTTTTTAGTCTTTTATTGGAGACACTTTGGCTTCATTATCATTTTTGCAACTTCATGGTTTGCAATTTGTGGTTTTTGTTTGTGTATGTGGATTCCGGCTTCATTTTGCATGATACTCTTGGTGGAGACGTACACCCACCTCAAAAAAATAGCTACTCATTCAGATTCAGCTGTTGCAATATGTTTCCAATATTAGTATAATATCTATAAAGCCACGTCTCCACTGCATTGAACACAAAACATGCAAACATCATACATACACATACATTCAAGAGAAACTGGAAACATTGTATTCTTGAACGTGTTGAAGAATGCTGACCTGTCTCCATCAAAATGTTCAAGAATCCATCACAAACTCAGTTAACGGCGCTTCTACAAAAGGCTGTGTATGAGTCACGTGGTTGATCACGTGGTTTGGCTGAGCATGCGCAGTGAATTGCAACATTTTTTCCCTCTGATCCGGACCGCCTCACGAGCGATCGGAAAAATGTTGTACATCGTTTTTGGACCAAAAATGCGTCATAAGTTTGCGCACACATGATGGTAGGCACACATGTTTCTCGCTATTTGTTTCTGCATACCAAGTTCAAAAACATTTTTGTCCAAAATTCAACGCAGTGAAGACGCGGCTTAATATCAATACTTTTGTTCCAATTCCGAGTATTTTCGTACTCGATATTGTACCAATACTTGTAATTAATACCAATAATTGTATCAATACTTTAACATAATCGAAGAAAAGTATCAGAAAAGTTCAGAACACATTTCTAGCCACTGTATAGTTTAATTTCCTTAAGATGGGTATGCACCAAACGAAACAACGTATAACAAACACAAATTCTCAAACGTGTTTGTCGAAAAGTATTTGGAACCCAAATTTCTGACAAACAAGCTTGCAACAAACCTACAAGAACACAGTCACAGTGTACGCACTGAAAAATCCATTCCTTGAAACAAGGTGGGAATTGATATTATCTGGTCATGGCGCTTCTTTCAAGGACTATATGAAGACGTAGCACATTTAATTCACCATGTGCTTTCTATAGTAAATCGTAGTCTCAGTAGTCTGCAAAAGTGCGTTGTTGCCAATGACCCATTCTTCTGGTCACATTTTGTTATAGATACAACGTAGTGCAATGTACTACATCACCGTGTACAGACCTTGGTAGGAGCGCCATGACCAGAAAACATTTTTTCCTTTGATCCGGACTGTCTCTTGAGCAAAAAACTAGCAAACACCGAAATGTTTGCTGGAAACACGCATTTTTCGACAAACGTTTTATGAGACCTCTGGACACCAAAACTGCATAGTAAGCAAACTTTTGTTCAAAACATGTTTCGGAAACCGTATTTTTGTTTCGTGTTTGCTTTGGTGCATACCGACCTTTAAGCGATATGAAAAGCGAGTAAATCAACTTGTCTCACAAACTATTTCATGGGAAATAGGTCGTTCATGGAAAGATTTTGTGTAGATCCCTACATTAAATGAAACAAGGCATACAACTTCTTGGTTTTCAAAGATGGATGTGCAACAAGTGCATCAATATCTACAGAAAATGAATCATTGATGGGATACAAATGGCAACGACCTAGAAACAAGTTTATTGCCAATTTTAACTAAGTCTCGACTATGGTACTATATACAGCCAGCTATGGTAAGTTCTAGTAATTGGTATATTAAAAGACAAACATCACCCTGTATTGCCCGGGGCTGTATTGAGCTAAATCAAAACCTTCGATAATACATTTTCTTAATATCGGGGCAATTAAGTTTCGCGCTAATTGGAGTCCACTTTTTACAGTATCCCAAACCGGATTTACGATGGTATCACGCATGCTTTTACACTTGAGAACTGACATTACATAACGATATTTGATAACGAATTTCATTCCAACTTATATTCATCCCGATTAAAAAGTGAAATTGGCTTGTATGCAATAAACGATTCCTGTTACAAAAAATAAGTCTGATAGATGAGAATGCAGGTGTTGATTAAACGAATCAAAATCTGGCTAGAACGATAACATATAAATGTTGTCTATTTTTGGTTTGGTTAGCTCAGGTTAGGTCAGCCACCAGGCTTGGTGTAATTGGCCTAGTTGACCCTTGTCAAGTAGATGCTCCACCCAAAATCACTTGAGCCTTTACAGGGCTCCGTATAAAGCATAATCTGCCAAATATTCTGAAACGATTCCACACATACATTCTGACCCAGAATATCTCTTAACAGGGTGACCAGCAGCCTTGAAACTCGGGAAATGTGCTTGAATTTTTTCAACTATATTAATATTCGTGTAAAACACCAGTTTATAATTTAATTTTTTCACCTATAGGAAAAGTTAGGAATTATGCTTGAAATTCGTGTAAAACACCTTAACATATGCTTGTATTTTCAAGCATTTGTTAAAATAGTTTATGATCTCGTCAAGTTTTAGACATGTTACAATGTTTAAAGAAAAATCTAAATGAACATTTAACAAATATCATTCAGAAATAAATAAAATATTGTTAACCAAAATGAATAATTAGTTTTTCAGGTAATTTTTAAATTTAAAAAAACTAGATCATTCAAAGCTAATCAAATACAAGTGACAATCAAATGTTTTCGTATAAATTCACAAGTGAATATGACCAAATCACAAAAGCAAAAATCTGAAAATATATAAATTTGCTTTGAAATACTACAAGAGCTTAAATCTTTAAAAACTCTGGATCCTTGTCATTAAAACCATATTTTGGTTGGTTATTTAATAATAATCGTACTACATGTGTGACATCGAAATTATCTATTCCATTGCTCATTGCTTTTTTATACTTTTATAATGATGAAATTAGTGGAAGCATAATTTGCATCACGCCAGTGATAACAATAAAATGTCGAAATTACATCTCCACCCATCCGTCGTCAAGCAGTCTCGGCCGTTGTTAGCTTTCTTGGAAAACTTGAAACATCTGCCACGCCCTTAGCTTAATTGTAAAGGTATACAGCGAATGCCCTACTCAAGGACTGCAGGCAGTCATGGACTTACGACCTATGCGACTTATGAATGTTCGAATTTACGACCGTTTTTTTGTATGTTTTATCTGTGCTTTATCCCCGGGAAGAAAAATGATGTCATAGTATATGCCATGTGGTAATATGTACATATATTATATTCTCTTTGTATGTCTACAAATATTTATTATCATATATACTCAGATGTATGTACATAAATGGTCACATATTTGCATATATGAAAAATTATATACTAAATGCCTTTCATGTAACTGTCTGGTATATCCATAATTAACCTATTAAATTTCTTTAGTACAATTTTGATATTTACATATATTTAAAAAATGGCGGCTGAAACAAACCCGGAGAGCAAACTTTTTTGCATATGTTTGTAAAGCCTGCTACACACTGCTGCATTTGCGTGCGTCGCGTTGCGTTGCGCAAACGCAGGGAAACGTCGTGCAATG
>JAQGBW010003154.1:0-17161 GCA_034698625.1 Julus scanicus
TATCAAGCTATTTTAAACAATTTTTATTTTTATTTAATCTCTTTTTGTTTGGCTGTGATTGTGTTTTGAAATTTCACACATTGAAAGTGATAAATACTATACCCCCTTAATTCGTGCCGACATATTAATTTGGTCAAGATTTTTAACACGATTGTGTTATGTAATGGAATGCCTAAATTTGTTGAGGCACACTAAAATATGCCTACATTTGTCATGGCACACTAAAATGCGCCTAAGTTTGTTGCGGCACACTAAAATGCGTTTAAGTTCGTTGCGGCACACTAAAATGCCTACAATTGTTGCGGCACACTAAATTATGCCTACATTTGTTGCGGCACACTAAAATGCGCCTACATTTGATGCGGCACACTAAAATATGCCTACATTTGTCATGGGACACTAAAATATGCCTACATTTGTCATGGCACACTAAAATGCGCCTAAGTTTGTTGCGGCACACTAAAATGCGCCTACATTTGTTGCGGCACACTAAAATATGCCTACATTTGTCATGGCACACTAAAATGCGCCTAAGTTCGTTGCGGCACACTAAAATATGCCAACATTTGTTGCGGCACACTAAAATATGCCAACATTTGTTGCGGCACACTAAAATGCGCCGAAATTTATCATGGCACTATTCATTTGCAACTATTTATTTTACAATATATTTGTCATATATCATCCAATAATTAGTAATATATTATATTTTACATAAGTATAACATATATCAAACATAATATTTACTGAATATATTAACCATATATAACACATGTTTTGACCTATATATGTTTAGGAGTAAAATATTGAACATATATTTGCAATATATTCCACTTTTCCGTAATGATATGAAATGTATATTATGCATATGTATACATATATTGTTAATATATGCTTCACATATTAATTTTCCAAATGGGTGTAGAAGGCTAGCATATGCTTGCTAATTCCAAATGGGACAAATAAGTCTGGGAACATCTGGATTGCGACTATTTTCGCTACTTTTTTGATTTTTTGATAATACAGAAAGCAGCACATAGGTGCAAGAGGCAGCCAGAATTATTATAGTTAAACCTCTATGTATACCACAGATTCAATTGCATTTTTTATATCAAAAAATTGCTGATATTAAATTGACATCCAAATGTTACTTTAGTTAATTAAGCAAAATATGCATGATTCATTTAGTTATATATAGGAAACAATCAAAATTGGCAAGTTGATATTTCATTGTCAACTCAAGTTCTATAGTTAGTCATTGGGTTAGGAGCAAATCGAATCGTTGCTCCTCCGTTGAGGTAAAGTTAAGATTAAATTTATATTTATAATTTAACAGATTCGGTAACAGCAACACATTAATAAAATAGCATTTAATTACTTTGCAAAAAAATGTTTGTATATTGTGATGAATATACAGGTTTCGCTGTACATTGTTCTTTACAATTTGCATAAAGATTTATTGTAAAATATGAAAAATGTAAAAAAAGAAACTCATGGGAAACATTATGGATGTTCTGGCATACATCCAAAATGTACTACGAAGTTTATTTTTGACATTTTTCATTCTTTCCTTTACAAACTTTCTCTGCCTAATAATGCACCACTGTGATATAAACGCAATTTTTCTGCAACAAAATTGCATAGCTCTTTAAAAATTTTTTTGCCTCATTGACGCAATTTTTGTTCAATACATGTGAACATTTTCTGTACTAAAAATACAATTTCTATGCCCGAAAAATGAAATTTTCTGCAGTAACAGCGCAGTTTTTTTAGAATCTAAAGTAAAAATTTTTAGTAGCAAAAGCAAATATTTTCTGTACTATAAGTGCAATTTTTAAGCTAGAAAAATACAATTTTTCAGCAGCAAAAGTGCTAGTTTTCTGCAATAAAAGTGTAGTTTTTATTTCTAAAAAATGCAATTTTTCAGCAGCAAAAGTGCTAGTTTTCTGCACTAAAAGTGTAGTTTTTATTCCTAAAAAATGGAATTTTAAGCAGCAAAAGTGTTAGTTTTCTTCACCAAAAGTGCAGTTATTATTTGCAAAAGTTTACAATTTTCTGCAAAAAAGTGCAGTTTTTATTCTTCTTAGCACAACGTGCAAAATTTTCTGCACTAGAAGTGCAGTTTTTTAGCTTGGAAAATCCAATTTTTCAGCAGAAAAAGTGCTAATTTTCGGCTTTAAAAGTGCAGTTTTTATTCCTGAAAAGCATAACTTTTCTGTAATAAAAGTGCGATTTTTAAAAGGAACTTTAAAAAAAAATTTAGCAGTTATGCATTTTACATCACTCCTTAAAACGTAAATTTGTATGGATTGGAGGTTGGGACCTATTTTTCTTATTCGGCCAGGTTTTTATATTAGTTCTGACCTCACATGGATGGGATGCGCCCTGAACGGTGCCTTGCCCCCTGTGCCTTTTCCCTTAAGTCTACCACTGAGCACATGTCACAGAAGATACTTGTGGAATGTGGACATTGGCAGAGCTGCTTCATTCTATAATGCACATGTGCACCATGTGTGTGTATGGATGAAATGCACAAGTGAATTAACGGTTCGTTTGAGTAGGCTACCCCTATTATATAAGAACTTTTGAAATGCAAGTAGCCTACTAAATGATAGAACTAATATAACATTACTTACCGCATGAGAATACACCGAAAGTTTTAAGCAATCCTCATCACCTTGATAAACGTCATCATTAAGTTGTGGACATGAATGAGGATCTTTATCAGCAATAAAAGTGCCTGTCCACCGACTTGGTGTTTCTGGAAGCTAGAAATATGAAAACCAAACATTGCATGGTTTTAGATAAATAGTATGTATAACAAATCGAAGATGGGTCTGATCTAACTGAATACATTAATAATCTTGACTGAAATTGATAAATCTCTGAATTGTTGACTAAAGTTTCAATCATGACTATAATTAAACTGATAACCTTAGAGCTACACAGTACCCCTGCACTGCAGTTGCAGGAGCATTGAATTGCTACACATTTTGTTTACAAAAATAAGAAACCTTAAGAAAAACTTTGAAAAAAATCTACCACCGAGAAGGTTTGAGATGAGATGAGAAAAACTCAATTATCTATATAATTGTGCATATGTTATAATAGCTTATATACTATATAAGGATGGCTAAACGTAATAGGCTTACATGTCAGTTGCAAGATTTCCAGCTGGAATGGTTTGAACAGGTGTGATCAGTGGCGTAGCAAGGATTGGGGGGTGGGGGGTGGCGGTCCGCCCCGGGCGGCACTTTTTGGGGGCGGAACCTTTCATGTGGAGCCGCCGACACAGTAAAACTATTAGCAACTATCTGATTTCTGATTTCTATGCTTAATATAGACCAGTCCTTAAAATCTTCAAAGGGCACAGACTTAATTACTGCCCTTAATCCTTTAGGGACTGGTCTATATTAAGCTGAGAATCTGTCACATTAGCAGATGTGATTTTCTTCAGTACATGGTCCAGATTCTCAATTATCCAGACGAGTGGAACCAATTTTTTTTAAGGTGCGTATGCACAAAACGAAAGATTAAGACACATGAAACAACATACACATGCTCAAACCTGAAAAGAGAAGGAGAGGGAGAGAAGGGGAAAATACCCCGGGCCGCCAAAATCTGTGAAAAAAATAAAATTTTTGAAAAAATGCAATTTCTCTAAGGTAAAAACGTAATTTTCTATGATAAAAATGCAATATTTCTGCGTTAAAAACGCAATTTTTCTATGGCAAAAACGCCAATTTTCTATGATAAAAATGCAATTTTTCTACTTTAAAAACGCAAGTTTTCTATGGTAAAAACATAATTTTTCTATGTTAAAAACGCAATTATTCTATGGTAAAAGCGCAAAGTTTCTATGTTAAAAACGCAATTTTTCTATGGTAAAAACTCAATTTAACCATGGTAAAAACGCAGATTTTCTATGATAAAAACGCAATTTTTCTAAGGTAAAGAGCGCAATTTTTCTATGATAAAAATGCAATTTTTCTACCTTAAAAATGCAATTTTTATACCTTAAAAATGCAATTTTTATACCTTAAAAACACAATTTTTCTATGGTAAAAACGCAATTTTTCTATGTTAAAAACGCAATTTTTCTATGGTAAAAACGCAATTTTTCTAAAGAAGTGCCATTTTTCTAAGGTAAAGAGCGCAATTTTTCTATGGTAAAAAATGCAAATTTTCTACATTCAAAATGCAATTTTTATACATTCAAAATGCAATTTTTATACCTTAGAAACGCAAGTTTTCTAAAGTTTTCTAACCTAAACTATTTTTGATTATTTTGACTATTTATGATCGCAAAAACGTCTATTTTCGAATTCTGCAAAAAAAACCTGCTATTTCAAAAGTCGAAATTTCACTCATTTTTAAAAAAAACCTATAAGAGTATTAAAAATTTATGAAAATTCGACTTTAGAAATCGCAGTTTTTTCTTGCAAAATTCGAAAGTAGACGTTTTTGCGATCATAATTAGCCAAAATAATCGAAAATAGTTTAGGTTTGTAGTGGGGGCGGCAAACTCAGATTCCGCCCCGGGTGGCAAAACCTCTAGCTACGCTGCTGGGTGTAGTGCATAATTGCGTATTAAAAACAGGTTTCTAATCCTATACCGCGGCACACGTGTGACGTACTTGGTATTTTAATAGAGCTCCAACATGACCCCATGCAGTATTGAAACTTCTCAATAAGAAAGACCATTTCTGGTCCAAATATTTTTAAAAAATAAAATTACGGTAGTTTTAAAGTTTGTTCATTTTATGACTTTCAAAAAATGTTTTGTAAGGAATCGTACGTTCTTTGTTGGTGACAATTAAAAATGTATGACTTTTATAAATAAGAAATCGTGAAGTTTGTATGGGAAAACCAAGTCTAGCAAATCATTGCAATATTCATCCTCTGATATCACAAATGCAACTCAGAAATACATGAATGATATAAAGAAATAGATAAACAACATGACCAGATTTAAGAATTAACCAATTACCAACCTTAAAGCGGCGTTCGCCTGTTGGAGACTTTGCATATGGAATTCCGAGAAAAGCCAAGAAAGGTTGACCATTGGTGGAAACCATGGTCGTTCCATTAATCTTGCCCTGCTGGATTTCAACAATGGGAACGCGGCTAGTCACACCAATGGACATTACTGACCACATCGCTATTGAGACCAGGGCTATATAACCTGCACGAAACTGCCACAAATTCATGGTTTTAAAGTTGAAAACAACCATTGTAGGTACTGCAGGTTATGAACGCAAACGTTTAATGACACGTTCTCGTATTTATGACGCGTTAAATCACGAGACAGGTTTGTGGTTTCATCTGGCTGTTCTTTGTCAAATAAAACTGTGAGCACAGCTGGATGTGTTCATATATTCATATATCTCATGAAGTCTCATGCAGAGACAGTGGCGCCGGAACTAACATTTAAAAGGTATGGCTAAAATCAGTTGACAAAAAAAAACAAAAAAACAACTTAATTACCTAATATGTCTACCATATTGTTATAAACTGAGGATTTATCAATTCACAAGCAGACATTTATGTTATAGGAATTATTTTGCCTTTGACTTGACTTACAAATATGACATCTTGTTTAAAGTATATAATTGTTGAATAATTAAGGTTTGACCCTGGTCCGCCCCAGGCGGCCCTTTTTGGGGGCGGCATTTTTCATGTGGAGCCGCCAACACAGTAAAACAATTAGCAACTATCTGATTTTTAAGATTTCTGATTTCTATGCTTAATATAGACCAGTCCCCCAAAACTTCAAAGGGCACAGACTTAATTACTGCCCTTAATCCTTTGGGGACTGGTCTATATTAAGCTGAGAATCGGTCACATCAACATATGTGATTTTCTTCCGTACACGTTCCTGATTCTCAATTATCCAGACGAGTGGAGCCAATTTTTTTTAAGGTGCGTATGCACAAAACGGAAGATTAAGACACATGAAACAACATACACATGCTCAGGCCTGACAAGAGGGGGGGAGAGTGGGGGAGGGGAAGGAAATACCCCGGGCCGCCAAAATCTGTGAAAAAAATATGAAATGTTGAAAAAATGCAATTTTTCCTTGGTAAAAATGCAATTTTTATATCTTAAAAACGCAAGTTTTCAATGGTAAAAACATAATTTTTCTATGTTAAAAACGCAATTTTTCTCTGGTAAAAACGCAATTTATCTATGGTAAAAACACAGATTTTCTATGATAAAAACGCAATTTTTCTAAGGAAAAGAGCGCAATTTTTCTATGGTAAAAATGCAAATTTTCTATGTTAAAAACGCAATTTTTCTATGGTAAAAACGCAATTTATCTATGGTAAAAACGCAGATTTTCTATGATAAGAACGCAATTTTTCTAAGGAAAAGAGCGCAATTTTTCTATGGTAAAAATGCAAATTTTCTATAATAAAAATGCAATTTTCAACCTTAAAAATGCAATTTTTATACCTTAAAAACGCAATTTTTTCTATGTTAAGAACGCAATTTTTCTATGGTAAAAACGCAATTTTTCTATGGTAAAAACGCAGATTTTCTATGATAAAAATGCAATTTTTTTAAGGTAAAAGTGCATTTTTTCTATGGTAAAAACGCAAATTTTCTTTATTATGATCGTAATAAAGTCTGCTTTCCAATTCTGCAAGAAAAAACCGCAATTTCAAAAGTCGAAATTTCACCAATTTTTGAAAAAACTATATAAGGGTATTAAAAATCTATGAAAATTCAACTTTTGAAATTGCAATTTTTTCTTGCAAAATTCGCAAGTATACGTTTCTGCTATCATAAATAGCCAAAATAATCGAAAATAGTTTAGGTTTGTATTGGGGGCGGAGGCAGAATACTCAGATTCCGTCCCGGGTGGCAAAGCCTCTAGCTACGCTGCTGGGTGTGATGCATAATTGCGTTTTAAAAACAGGTTTCTAATCCTATACCGCATCACACGTGTAACGTACTTGATATTTTAGTACATCTCCAACATGACCCCATGTAGCATTGAAACTTCTCAATAAGAAAGACCATTTCTGGTCCAAATATTTTTTAAAAAATTAAATTACAGTAAATTTAAAGTTTGTTCATTTTATGAGTTTCAAAAAATATTTTGTTAGGAATTGTACGTTCTTTGTTGGTGACAATTAAAAATGTTGGACTTTTATAAAAAAGAAATCGTGAAGTTTATATGACAAAACCAAACATAGCAAATTATTGCAATATTTATCCTCTGATATCACAAATGCAACTCAGAAATACATGAATGATATAAATAAATAGATAAACAACATGACCAGATTTAAGAATTAACCGATTACCAACCTTAAAGCAGCGTTCGCCTGTTGGAGACTTTGCATATGGAATTCCGAGAAAAGCCAAGAAAGGTTGACTATTGGTGGAAACCATGGTCGTTCCATTAATCTTGCCCTGCTGGATTTCAACAATGGGAACGCGGCTAGTCACACCAATGGACATTACTGACCACATCGCTATTGAGACCAGGGCTATATAACCTCCACGAAACTGCAACAAATTCATGGTTTTAAAGTTGAAAACAACCATTGTAGGTACTGCAGGTTATGAACGCAAACGTTTAATGACATGTTCTCACAATCACGAGACAGGTTTGTGGTTTCATCTGGCTGCTCTTTATCAAACAAAACTGTGAGAACAGCTGGATGTGTTCATTTATTCATTTCTCATGAAGTCTCATGCAGAGACAGTGGCGCCGGAACTTACATTTAGAAGGTATGGCTGAAATCAGTTGACAAAAAAAAACATCTACAATATTGTTATAAACTGAGGATTTATCAATTCACAAGCAGACATTTATGTCATAGGAATTATTTTGTCTTTGACTTGACTTATAAATATGACATCTTGTTTAAAGTATAATTGCTGAATAATTAAGGTTTGACCAAATTACCTTTGTGCATTTCCATTTGTCCTAACAGTCAAGTGTCTGGAACCTAAAACTAAAGCTAATTACAATGAAACAACTTACATTAAACTATTCCAAGGGTTTATTGTGTTTGGTGCACATTTCCAAAGATACATTGGATGAGGCAAACTTGCTCGATCCAAATCAACAACAAAAGAGAGAGAAAAACAAGATGGAGTCCAAAAAGAACGTGGCGCCATCTAGTAACCACAATTTAACATGTTAGCAGCAGCATCGTCTGCTGCTGCAGATATGAAGACACACGTGCAGGTGCGTATATGCCAACACTCCTCCTCGCACTAGCATCTGGTTTTACTTGTGGGGTCTAGGCCGTCGAAACTGCTGATAGACTCAGTTCCTTGCATAAATGCCGGAAAATGTCACGACAATTTGGTTTTGTTAGCAAATTCGCCAACATCTCACTTGAGGGACAGTAAACCAGCTTTACCACCTTTTGGTCTTGAAGATCGCGCAGATTATGGTAGCACACATCTATGTGTTTGGTACGTGGACTGCTACGCTCTAATTCAGCTAGACGAATACAGCCTTGGTTATCCTCAAAGACTGTTACAGGATTCTCAGAGGAAAGCTTAAGATCTTTAAGTAGTTGCTTGATCCAGAGTAGTTCACGGCAGGTGTTGGATGCTGCCATGTACTCTGCTTCTGTTGACGAGAGTGCGACAGCTGTCTGCTTTTGGCTACTCCAAGCAAACGTGCCTTTTCCAAGCCTGAACACGTGGCCAGATGTCGAGTTTCGGTTAGTTCTGCGAAGTGGTTGTGTCATTTCTAATGTTACCAGGGCAGCTGGCACAATTGGGGAAACATTTGACAGAGACACAGGAACATTGTCTTCAGAAGCGTTTTTCTTAGATTCCGAGTCAGAGAAAACTTTCATGTTGTCTTCAACCTTCTGTGGGATATTTGGTAGCTGTGGTGTTGTGTCATGTGCAGGTAACTCTTCTGTTAACGGCTGATTATCACAGATGGGATGGCCATCTGGTTCCTCAAATCTAACAGAGCAGCTTAACCAAACGGCTCCAGTTTTCAGGTCCAGAATCCGAAACTGTGTCGGAGTGATACCGTACCCTATCAGTACACCTGGTTTGCTTATGTCTTCCCACCTGCGTCTGCTTTCCTTTGGAATGGATGCATAGACTTTACAGCTAAAAACTTTCAGTTGACTGACGTCGGGTTTTTTACCCAAAAATGCCTCATGAGGTGTCATCGACGTCGCTCGGGTTGGGAGTCTATTTTGCAGATACGTGGCAGTTTGTATTGCTTCTTCCCAAAACAATATGGAAGATTTGCATCAAGTAGCATGCAACAAGACATTTCCACAAGAGATCGATTTTTCCTTTCTGACACACCGTTCTGTTGAGGTGTATAAGGGACAGTGCGTTGATGCGGAATACCCTCCTTACGAAAGTAGTTTGTTAATGTTTTGCAAACATACTTCGTACCATTGTCGGTACGAAATGCAACAGGTTTTCTTCCAAAACGATTTGTCATGGCAACAAATTCTTTTACAATGTCAGCCACTTCATCCTTAGTCTTCATCAACCGAATCACGGTAAACCGAGAGTGGTCGTCGATGAAACTGATTACCCATCTATTTTCGGAGGGAGTGGAAGTGTTCATAGGCCTAGCCAAATCACTGTGCATGAGATCAAGCGGACGTTTTGCTCGAGATGTTGACTCCTTAAAAGGCAGTTGCAACATCTTTCCATGCATGCACGTGTCGCAGATAGCAAGTGGATGATTGCACTTGTCAAGCTGCATGCCAGTAGTCAATGATTCCACTTTAATTTCTTGACAGCTGCTTGATCTCTGTGACCAAAACGTCTGTGCCATCGGTGTATAAAAACTGATGCTTTAGCTGTTAGGGAGTTAATTGTGGTATTAACATGGTACAGGCTTGCCGATATCTTCCTTCAAAGCTACGCAAAGTCCTGCATCAGTAGCTTTAGAGATGGACATAAGGGATCCTGCCAGCTTCAGGACATATCGAACCTCTTTTAGGGTGATAGTGTTATTGCTGCCATCTTCACAACGTAGGCAAACTTCTCCAATGACTGTGGCTTTGATTTTGTGGTAGTTGGTTATGAAAATGTCTTCGGTCCAAGGTTGCATGGAGGAGAATGCATCGCGATTGTTAGTCATTTGGCTGCTTGCACCACTTTTTAAGCACCACATGATGCTGTTCCTGTTTCCAGGGTTTTCTGCTTTTATCCAGCAGTGTGTGACGAATGCAAAACCATTACCAGGACTGCTTGTAGTAGCTGCTTGGTTACTAGAACTGCTGCCCGTGTTCCTCTATTGACTGGTCTGCTGTTGCTGCTGCAGTTCTCATTTAAGTTTCCTGCATTCGTTTTTCACATGTCCTTTCTTGTGACAGTGATAGCATTCCAGTGAACTTCTTGTGTTGCCTGATGACCATTTTTCTCCTCCACGGCTACCATTTCTATGCTGAATCCTTGGCCCTTTTGATTCTGTGTTAAGTGCCAGACCATTATCCTTGGTAATGTGCTTGTGGACTGTAACACCTCCACTTGTCGTTGATACTCATCCAGCATCTTGCAAATGACAACTTGTAAGGTAAGTGTACCACCTGGCCAGCAGTCCAGTGTCTGTACCAAACGTGAATAGGCTGTAGGTGAACTGATCATGTGAGCTGCAATTAGATCTTCATTAGAGATAGTTGCACCTGTTGCCTTAAGTTAACTGATGACTTCTGCCAGGTCATCAAGGTGTTGTGGCGTCGTTTGTTCTGGCCCCATCTTTATTTGATAGATCTTACACCTGAGGTAGTACTGCGTGCCCAAGCTGCAACTCTGGTAAGTGCTATCTAGTATGTTCTAGATGTCATCGGAAGTTTCCAGATTAACCAGTCGATTCAGCTGAGCATCATCTACAGAGGCGGTAAGGAGAACAATTGCTTCTCGATCCTTTTTAATCCATCCACTAGGTACGGGGTCAGGTTTAGGCTCGGTGACGACATTCCAGGGCCCATCTCGGACTAGCACTGTCTTGACTTGCTGCCTCCAAAAGGAATAATTGGAGCCGTTCAGCAGTGAGATCTGGATCCTTCCGCCTGTGACAATATCCACTTGTGAAGAGGCGGATGCTTGGAAGATTTATACCTAACACGCATATCTGCCGATCCGCGTTACCTGTGGCAACGTTAGGGTTGTCCCTGCCACAAAACTTAAGCTAATCCTAGCTTCTTGGCTATAGGGCGAGCCAGACCTAAACATTTGACTTTAGCTAATACCATGGAAATGGGCTAGACCCATAACCTGTTCAATAATTAAGGTTTGACCAAATTACCTTTGTGCATTTCCATTTGTCCTTACAGTCAAATGTCTGGAACCTAAAACTAAAGCTAATTACACTGAAACAACACATTTCCAAAGATGCATTTGATAAGGAAAACTTGCTCGATCCAGATCAACAACAAAAGAGAGAGAAAAAACAAGATAGAGTCCAAAAAAAAAAACGTTGCGCCATCCAGTAACCACAATTTAACATGTTAACAGTAGCGTCGCCAGCTGCTGCAGATATGAAAACACACGTGCAGGTGCGTATATGCCAACAATAATCAAAACATTGAAATATACAATTTAATTTTAATTACAGTCTGATTACAGTTGACTAAAAGTTGACTTCCTCTCTAAAGTTTTTGATATGAATTCTATTAAGAGAACATCAAAGTCAAGCGTAGAGGTTAGTTCGGATTGTACATGTATAATCGCAGTATGAGTTATTCTTTTTTGTGTCATCATACTTCTCAGCTACGTTTTCAGTCTGCTTAAAACCACACTGATGATAAAAAACTAAAAATATTTTGTTTTGAAGTTTTTGCTTTACATTAGATTTCAATCAATTAAAAAAAATTGCGTAAAAACGTAAAAATAAACAAAAATTATTCTAGACTAATAATGTTTTTCGGAATTTGGAGATTGACCCTGTCTTCTGGTTGTTTATGATTTGCCCTCTTTTTTGTTTTGCACCTTTCTGTCAGTGCAAAAACAAGTTGTTCACGAAAGAAAAGTAAACAAAGAATGTTAGCAAACTTCAGTTGTTTTCAAGTCAGTTTTACTAGTTTTGCATAGTCAAATTAGCAGAAAAGGGTGAATGGAATGGATCTCTAGAAGAAAAAGTATCAGAGATGATTGGTGTGTAAGCTTCAATCAACATACATTATTCTCTGAGTCCACGAACCTGTGGGGTAGGCTTAAAGGCAGGTAGCCTTATAGTTCCCCCAACATTAATGGCGTCCACGACAGGACAAAGGGACAACGAGTAAAAGACATGTACTTACCAATTACATTAAGTTCATCTATCAAGTCTTATGCGAGTAGGATGGAAAGTTGGATAAAAGCTAGAGACAAGTAAGGGCATTTTTTACAAAGACTTACAATAGTTTATTTGCAGTTTTGTCACAAGGGGAGCCTTATAAAGATCAGCTCGTCCAAACTTTAGATAAATTGGAAAGGACTGGTCAGAAATTACAAACTCTGGATGATAGAATCCTGAAAGTTCAGCTAGAAGAAAATTGCAGTGATCAGAATTATGCCACAGAACATGCTAGCGTCAAGGACTATCAAGACAAGTTAGCAAGCCTACGCTATGACGTCAATAGCTATTTAGAGTCGCAGAGTTCACAGAGGATTCCTGGAATGAGTGCATCAATGACCAGCGGTTCAACTGATGGAGTACGAAAATTGAAACTACCTAAGCTAGAATTCATCAAATTCGGTGGGGATATTAATGACTGGTTGGGGTTCTGGAGTCAATTCCGGAAAATACACAAGGACAAGGATATGGTTCCAGAGGATAAGTTCCAGTACTTAATCCAGGCTACAGTGAAAGATTTCCGTGCCCGGGAGCTTGTGGAGAGCTACCCCGCAACCGCCGATAACTATTCGAAGGATATCGACAGCATAAAGACTTGTTTCGGACGCGAAGATCTTCTAGTAGAAGCATACGTGCGAGAACTACTCAAGCTCGTCATCCAAAATGTCGCACAGTCCCAAGGCAAGCCAGGGATGTCCAAGCTTTATGATCGCCTCGAATGTTATTTACGAGCTCTGGCATCAATAGGAGTTACAAGTGACAAATATGCAGCCATGCTGTTTCCATTAGTGGAGTCATGTTTGCTGGAAAATATTTTACGTGCCTGGCAGAGAAGCAAAGCGTCGCATGCAACAGGGGCGGGCGGCAGTGTAACTCATCAAACAAAGGACCGTTTACATATACAAATTAGTTTTTTGCGTGCAGAAGTTGAAGGCGAGGAGAGAATCCAACTAGCAAAGGAGGGGTTTGGACCAGCAACGACAGAACCAAAGACGCTTAAGAAAAAGGTTGCAACAGCTGGGTTGCTAGTCACTGAACCAGTAAAAGAAAGAAGAAAGCTGGTTTGTATTTTTTTGTGAAAAATCACACAAAAGTCTAGAGTGTTTGCAAGCACAAAATATGTCATTAGAAGATAAGAAGGCTACTATATCTTCTAAGAGGTGCTGTTTCATATGCTTACGTCATGGGCATGTAGCGAAAGCCTGTAAAACTATGATTCGATGTCCAGTGTGTGGAAGATTTCATTTGGCCCTAATGTGCCCAGAATTACCTACACATAAGGAGCCTTCCAAGGTACCTGACACAACTCATAAGGAAATAGTGGCAACTTTGTTGAATCATACAAGGTTCAGCCAAGTTATCTTGCAGACTCTTGTTGTTACTCTCAAAGGACCAGGAAAACAGAAGAAAGTAAGGTTACTGTTAGACACCGGGTCCCAACGTTCTTATATTATAAGCAGTACAGCGGTGGAAATGAGGTATGACGCCATTGCAGAAGAACAAGTCTGTCACACATTATTCGGGGGAGTGCAGCCTGCACCACAGCGACACCATCGTTTTAAAATTCATATGAGGAGTATAGATGGATGTTTTTCCTGCAATTTTGACGCATTGAACCAGACAACTATTTGTAGAATGATTCCAAGTATTCAAAGAGGACCTCTATTACAAGAGTTAAAACAAAGCAATATTCAATTATCGAATGTTGGTGTGGATTGTCCTAATATCGAGATTCTGGTTGGAGCAGCTATTGCGGGAGAGCTACTCACCAGCCAGATTAAGTCATTAACAAATGATATGGTAGTGGTGGAAACCAAACTAAGATGGGTTATATTGGGAAAACTGCCATTGGAGAATGTTGCCAGTTGCCTCGTGCAACAAACAACCTCACTGTTTGTCGCCAATGCCAATGTTCCTGACTTATGGAGTTTGGACACAATTGGAATACGAGATGCTGCAGAAGTCCAAAGCAAGAAAGAGATAGAACAAGCGGTAATGAACCATTACAAGCACACAGTTATGCAATTGGAAGATGCTTGCTATGAGGTACTTTTACCATGGACAGTTAGTTCTACAGAACTACCCAACTATCGAAGGATTGCTCAGCACCGCTTATTGAGTACCACCCGCAAATTAGAAGCCCTGGACAGGATTGAAAATTACGATCGCGTTTTTCAAGACTGGCTTACGCAAGGGCTAATCGAAGGGGTTCCCAAAGAGGAAGTATCAGAAAGGGGACATTACCTACTCCATCGAGCAGTGATTCAAAAGAAGAGTGTAACCACTCCGGCACGGCCAGTATTTGACGCGTCTGCCAAAGAAAAAGGGGCCCCATCCAAGAATGATTGTTTAGAAAAGGGGCCAAATCTCTTAGAAGCACTTCCAGCCATAATAATGAAATTTCGAGAGAAAAGGATTGGAGTCATTGCTGGCACCCGGAAAGCGTTCCTACAAATTGGTTTGCATAAAGAAAACCGGGATTTCCTCAAGTTCTTTTGGTGAAAAGATGTTAACACCCATCAGCTTATCAAGTTTTGACATCGCCGAGTGGTGTTTGGAGTTAATTGTAGTTTATTCTTATTGGGAGCAGATATTCGACATTACCTGGACAAGGCCCCTTACGAACTCCGCACTACAGCCGGCCGACTGAAACGAGTTCTTTACGTGGGCAATTGTGTGGCCTCCTTTAACGATGACTTTGAAGTGAGAATTTTATAGAGAAAGCGTTACAAATTATGAGTGGTGCTGGATTTGACCTATCTGGGTGGGAGCAGTCATTGGAGCTTAAGGCCTCACCTGCTTAATCATCTTCAGTCCTGGAATTGCTTTGGGATAAAGTTCAAGATACCGTAAGATGCGACTTGTCTAACCTTGAAGAATTACCGGAGCAGTCACTGGAGCTTAAGGCCTCACCTGCTTAATCATCTTCAGTCCTGGAATTGCTTTGGGATAAAGTTCAAGATACCGTAAGATGCGACTTGTCTAACCTTGAAGAATTACCGGAGCAAGTTGTTACCAAATGTTCTATAATGTCGGCAGCTCTCAAAGTATTTGATCCCGTTGGATTCACTTGTTCTGTGACACTCGGAAAGAGAACTCTTTCTTCAAGAGAGTTGGACACTAAAGGTCGGTTGGGACACTCCTCTTCCAGAAGATATTTCCAAACCCTTTGTAAAATGGAAAAGGAAGCTACCTTGGCTTGAAAAGATAGTTATTCCGTGCTGGATGTTGGCTGAAGATTCCGCATCAGCTACTTGAAGCCTTTACACCTTTTGTGATGCGAGCCAGAAGGCCTATGCAGCCGTAGTATATCTGAGAGCACCATTAAGTTAAGGGGTTAAGATTCAGTTAATACATACAAAAACCCGAGTCGCTCCACTCAAAAAGACAACCATTATAAGATTGGAAATGCTGGCTTGTTGCATAGGTAGTCGTTTGGCCGTGTCTGTCAAAGAGGCACTGGAAAAAAGATGTGTGCAATTACTATTGGTCGGACTCTACCACCTTGCTGCATTGGATTCAGCAAAATGAACAATGGGAAGTTTTTGTCACCAACTGCTTTGCCAAGATTAACCTGGAGAGTTCTGGAGAAAACAATCCGGCAGATTTGCCTTTAAGAGGATGTTCTGTCAAACAACTTTAGGAATCGAAATGGATGGAGAGACCACCCTGGCTAAAATTAGAAAAACATCAATGGCCCAAGTGCAGTGAAGTAACCGTTGATGCCGAGATTAATGCAGATAGGACTAAAATGGTCCCATCCACCCTTCTGAATTCAATGGTTCCAACTCCATGGTATATGAAGTACTTCTCAAGATACAAGAAAATTATCTGTATGGTAGCTTGGATAAGAAGATTTGGACCGAACACTTGCAATCCAACAAAGAAGATCACTGGTGATCTACAAGTAGATGAACTTTCAGTCGCTGAAACACAGTTGCTGACTCTAGTTCAAAGAGAGGCTTTCCGTGGTTCTGAAGATAAAGTTTTTCATCCATTAAATGTCTTCACCGGTTCCGATGGTTTTAACCATGTGAAAACCAAGATCGTATACCAAACAGATGTCAAGGATTTCTGCAGCCCTATTGTTGCACCCACCAGCCATCCTTTGTTGGCACTTCTAGTCAGGGACCTGCGTATCCAAAGCTGTCATGCGGGCCTGCATTTTAATGTTGACAGTTTTACGAGAACGATTCTGGATTATTTGTGCGAGACAGGTCATTCGAAAAGTCATCTCCCGGTGTGTGATCTGTCGAAGATTTTCTGGAAAACCAGTAAAAGTGATCCCTGCATCACTGCCACCTGATAAGGTGCAAGATGCTTCAGCCTTTCAAATAGTTGGCATGGACTTGGCTGGGCCACTATACTTATGAGAAGAGGGAAAAGCATGGGTAGACTTGTTTACCTGTGCAGTGTATCGTGCAGTGCATTAAGAGCTCGTGAAGACTTTGTCTACTGAGGACTTCTTATTAGCCTTGCATCGCTTTATTTCGAGACGAGGACGTACCGAGATTATCTATAGTGATAACGAAACAAACTTTGTCAGTGCCAAAACCGCTCTTTGTTCCATTGACTGGAATGTGATTGTTGTGCGAATCTCACTAAGAAGAATCCAATGGAAATTTAATCCCCCGACTGCCTTATGGTGAGGAGGATAATGGGAGCGTTTTGTCGACCTGTTGAAGCAGCTTGTTAAGCGGGTCCTAGGAAGAGCTTCTATCAATTCCGAAGAAATGGTGACGCTGTTGTGTGAATGCGAAGCTATTATAAATTCAAGGCCCTTAACTTATGTGGCACTTGTTTACTTTTCGGGACCAACAATCGGAGGGAAAATTTTTTTCTCCAATTATCAATAAAATCAGACTAGGG
>JAQGBW010003155.1:0-17156 GCA_034698625.1 Julus scanicus
AATCCAATTGTTTGTTAGGCAGCGTATGCTATAGATGCACAGTCAAGTTGTGAAAATTGAAAGTAATGCTTAGAAGTAAAAATTCTGAAGCTATATATACAGTTTTCTAAACCTAATTTAGTATTCATCATGCATGTGAAAATGAAAGCATGTCAGTTTTTTTTCATTAAAATTTTTTTTCTTTCTAATTTCCTGATTTTTATAAACACAAAAAAAAACTATGTCAAACAACAAAAATATATGCATGAACTTTTTGAACCAGGATATATGCTTAAGTTTGCAGATAATAAACTTAAATTATGTCAAAGACAGGTTTTTGAACTAGGATATTTTGTGTAAGCATCTAGTTAATATTCAACTCATATTTTGACATAAATAAAACTATACCAGAACATATTTGCATGAAATCCAGGTAACATTAAACTAAAAAAATCATGTTTTTGAAGGAGAGCAG
Source organism: Julus scanicus (assembly GCA_034698625.1). NCBI lineage: Eukaryota > Metazoa > Arthropoda > Diplopoda > Julida > Julidae > Julus > Julus scanicus. Next base: position 455 of record JAQGBW010003155.1, read on the forward strand.
GCCATTTTCAAAAGTGTATATAAACTCGCAAACTTTTCACTAAATTCATCAGTTGCAAGGATGGCTTATTTAGAACTCCAAACAACGAAGAAAACATGCAAAGTGTTCTGATTTTTGGAGGTTCCCAGTGTAGAGCTAAGAGCTCACACAGGCTGTAGAAAAGCCATTAAAGCAATGAAATTTACAATGCTAGAAAGCTATAACAGTTGTAAGCCTATAACCACTCATTGGGACATGAAAATGTTCCTAGATACTTTAGCATACGGTTTAAAGTGCAACTATTTATTGGAAATATCAGTTCATACAGACATGAGGTAAGTTTTTAATTTTTTTCCTTTTAACTTTTTTTATTTTTGTTTTTGTTTTCTTTTTTTTTTAAATTTTAACTTTTTTTATTTTCTTTTTTACTTTTAACATTTTTTATTTTTATTTTTACTTAAGCTCTTTTTTATTTTTTATTTACTTTTAACTTTTTTTATTTTTTATTTTTACTTTTACTTTTTAACTTTTTTTTATATATTCTTTTTACCTTTAACTTTTTTAATTTAACTTTTTTTTTACTTTGAATTTAAATTAAAAAAATTTTAACTTTGCATTTTTTTTTAAATTTTTTTATTGTTTTTTTTACTTTAACTTTTAAGCTTTTTATTTGGTTTTGTATTTTTTTTTTATTAATAGAAGAAAAAGGAAGCACAACATTATAGAGCAGCCTGATGAGCCAGCAGAGGAACCATCAGAAAAAAAGTTTAAAAATTGGTAAGGATTTTGAAATGACTTTTTTTTAAAAAAAATTTTCTTACAAATTATTTGCTAATTTTTTTTTTCATTTTTTTTCAGATGGTGTTTTTTTTGTATTTTTCATTATAATAATTTTTTAATTTTTTTTAAACATGTGTTTTTTTTTGTTATTGTGTAAATAATATTTTCTATGTAAAATAAAAAATTAAATTTTTTGAATTTGTGTCTTTTTATTTTTATTTTTTTTTTTTTTTTAATTTTAACTTTTTTTTTATATATTTTAAATTTTTTTAAAAAAATAAAGTTGTATTAATTTTTTTTCTATTTTTTTAGGTATTTTACTTATTTTTGTTCTTTTTAGTTTTTTTTTAAATTTAACTTTTTTGGATTTTGTGTTTTTCTACATGATGGGTAAGTGTTTTTTTGTTTTTAACTTTTTTTGGGGGGAAAAAAGAGAAGCCTTTTTTTGGTTCACTTTTTATTTTTTATTCAATAAAAAGTAAAAAGTGAGCCAGAAAAGGCTTCTCTTATACTACTATCACACACCCTACACTTGCAAGAAAAGCAACGTTTTAAGCAACGTGATCAACATAACTTTCGGCATCTAAACATAATTAAAAAAATTATACCATGCATAGTAGAAAACAACTTTTAATAGTAAAATACCTTGACAGGTCAAAGTATCAAATCTACAGGGTCAATCAAATGCACACGAGCATTACTCATGTTACACACAAAGGCTATAATAATAGCATTAAAGGAGATAACAATTGATTTTATTTTCTAAAAGTGCATACTATACTATTTTTGTTATGTTTTAAAAAGTATGTCGTAGAGGAAACAGCGAACCCAACTGTTTCCTTTAGGGCTGTGGAGTGACCTTTAATGAATGAAGTTCTTGAGGGTTTTAAGTTGCCAAGTAATGAAAATATTGTTGACTGTGAAAGAAAGGTGAAAATTCTTAAAGGTGAAAGCCATTCAAAATTTTCCTTTTTACCATCACAGGATCAGAAACTGTCGTGACGAGCTAAACCAAACCGTCTGCAAAGGGCCCTGTGTCGCAACCACACTTTCCGTTTTTAAAAAATGCCTCAACAACAAAGCCTTGGTGCTTACCCTACCACGGCATGGTGACTAAAAATGTCGTTTTTTCTTTACCTGTCCGACCTTTCTACCTAGTCTGGGCAGTCCCCAGTGATTTTTTAAAGCTATGGAGGTCATTTGGCCCCACCCGTATATCCTATGCAAATAACTCTAAAAAAATTTCATATCTTTTTTCCGGTAATTTTCTGGTAATTGCATCCGTCCGTTGATGAAATGATGCTAACAGCTTATTTAGCAATTTTTTCCGTACCCGTATTGTTGTGGATCGTTCTCATTATTACAATACAGTGGATTCCCTCTATTTTGAACACTCATGGGTCCGACCAAAAGTGTATTATAGAGGGAAATTGGGAAATAAAAATGTGCGTAGTGAGTTCATCAAATGAATGGAAGAACTCTTTAATGATTAAAAAATAATGCACAAATTACATACAATTATTACATAATTATAATCTGTATGCATGTGTAATGTAATCTAAAAACAATCTTGTACATTAAATAAAAAGTCAGTAACTTGACTCTGTTTTTGCATTGTGTATGCTCTTGCAACATACATGTTATCTAATTTTTTAAGAAGTGAAAAGGCTTCCTGGTGGTGTTCAGCCTCATAGTTCAACAGGTCCTGAATTCCTTGGCCATATTGCTTGTGGAATGGTTCTTATGATAAGAGTTTTGGGTCCCTGTGGGTTGTAATTAACAATAAAACATAATTAAAGATAAATACAGATCTTTATTTGCAACTGCTCATAATAATTATGTCTCAATAACTGTCCCAAAATTCCCCCAATCCCCCAAATTCATCAAGATTATCCAAAAAAGCGTTCGCTAAAGAAATTACTAAGGCCTTGGCCTTGATAATTCCCTTGGGGCCGGTCTTACCAACTGGTTAAATTTAACCTCTGGTCAAACTGTAGTTAACTATAGTTTAACCTCCGATTTTGTCTTACCAACTGGTTAAATTTAGCCTCTGGTCAAACTGTAGTTAACTATAGTTTGACCTCCGATTTTGTTTTACTAACCGAGGTTAAGGGAAAAAAGGAGAGAAAAGTTGACCATTAGTGGTCAAAATTACAGTGACCACTCTATGACCGGTCTTACCAACTGTGGTTAAATTTAACCTCTCATCAAACTGCAGTTGACCACAGTTTGACCTCCAATTTCGTTTTACCAGCCAAGTTTAGGTTACCAACTAAGGTTAGAGGTCAAACTGTGGTCAACTGCAAGTAGATTGACCAGAGGTTAAATTTAACCACAGTTGGTAAGACCGGTCATAGTGTGGTCACTATCTCTTACCAACACTAGTCAAAATCTGTGGTCAACTAACCTGTAGTCAAACTGTAACCACAGTTTGACCTCCAGGTCATGTTTTTGGGTTTTACCAACATAACTATGGTCAAATCTGGTGATGGTCACGAAACCAGAGTTTGACCTGGTAGACAGTGCTGCCACAAATTGCATATTTTGATTTCATATTCCGAATATGCAATTTGCAATTTGCATCACTGTCCACCAGGTCAAACTCTGGTTTCGTGACCACATCACCAGATTTGACCATAATTATGTATGTTGGTAAAGCCCAAAAAGATATGTGGGAGGTCAAACTGTGGTTAGAGCTTGACTACAGGTTACTTAACCACAGATTTCGACCAGTGTTGGTAAGACCGGCACTTTGCGAACGCTTTTATGCATGAGTTTTGAAAACATTATTAAAATTTTTTCCGTTCAATTAATGTTGATTAAAATATACCATTAATTTAAAATACTATTGATTATAATTGTTTTGGTTTCTGACCCAGACCGTAGACGATTCCTCATATGAGGCTTTCATGCAATTAGCAGTCATTTTCATCCAAAATTACAAAAACTTTTATTTTTATTGTTCATTGTAAATATATCAGATAAACGGCATTTCTATGTTAAATTATTGCAATGTGATACATGAAGGTTATCAAATACACAATTATAGTAATCAACACGGCAATTGGCTATATTCTGTGGTAATTTTAAAAACATTTAGGACATAGTGCCACTTCATATTAATTTTGCAGCATCTACGAGGGATATCCAGAAAAAACGGTTACACCAGCTGTTAAAAATCGTAAAATGAATATATTTCAACCAAATTTAGAGGGTATGTTTCAAAACGTGTGTTTCTTTCTTAACATAAACTCCGTCAACTTTGATGCACTTTTTCAGCCTGGGCACTAGCTTTTTTATACCATGGTCGCATACGCTCCGCTCCACCTCAGAAAGACACTTATCCGCTGGGAAAGACTTTTTCCACAAAGAGTTCTTTCAGTTTAGTGAAAAGGTGAAAATTTGAGGGCGCTAGGTCCGGAAAACAGGGTGGGTGGGTAACAATATCCCATCCAAAGGAAACAAGTATGGGGTCTGGCATTGTCATGAAGGAGGGGGGACACACCACTTGTCAGCACTCCTCTCCTTTTGTCTTGTATTTTTTTAAATTTTTTTAGGGTCCTAATAATGTTTCAGCATTGATAATGGTCCCTTTGGCCATGAAATCTACCAACAAAACCCCTTTTCTGTCTTAAAAGACAGATGTCATAGTCTTCCGCTCTGGAAACTGAATTTTGAATTTTTCACAATGGTGAATGGGTATGGGGCCATTCTTGAGACTACCTTATGGTCTCCAGTTACAATAGTCAAGGAACTCCTCATACTCGATTTCATAATGCCGAAGAAATTCACGTGCAGCCAAAATGCTGATTTGGCAATGTTCTGGAGTCAACATTTTTGTGGGAATGTGTGGGGACATTTTATGCAGGGTGTCAATCATCACACGATAATCACTGCGATCGTTTCATCAACTTGCTGCAGAAGCTCTTCTGAAATGAGAGATTGTCTCCCACTCCTTTCTTCATCATGAGTGTCAGTGCGACCTTCTTTGAACGACCTAACCCACTTGTAAACATGCTGACAGGACATTACCTCAGGCTCATAAGTTTCCATAAGCTGACGATGGATCTCGTCCTCTGATTCGCGACGCAAAGTGAGGAACTTGATGACCGAACGAATCTCGCATTGGCGGTAGGTGGAGCAAATGACCTCAGCAGAGGTTGACGAACTCCCTAGCTGTGACAACATTGCACAACTGACTGACGCAGTCCCGGGCTTAATATGACCGTTAGGAACCCCCTACACGCAGGTATGCTAACCGTCAACAAAATCCCTGTACCCTCCAGGACACTTGCAACCTTTTTTTCTAGATATCCCTCATATATCTCATTTTGCTCTTACAAGCCATATCTGCACTTTTTTGGCATATTTTTCATGTGTCTTTTCTGAAAAGTGATGAAGACAATCAAACCCGAGTGTGTAGGGTACTTTGCAGGTAACTTTCCACTTTTTTAGAACTGGTTGCTTTACCGATGGCCATCCTTTACGAGGTACCTAAAATAATAAAACATCGTTATATACAAATGAAATATATGTTTGTGATAAATCCATTTACAAATACCTTTTCATCACAGTATAGAAGGTTACAGCAATGGGACTGAAATTTTAGCAAATCCATTTTCTCACCAGTGCAACTGTTTGCAATATAAATGTTGAGAAAATTAAAAAAATAAATAAATGCCACTTTTTCTGCTTCATTGTATGGTGGAAAACAGAAACAAGGAAATCCATTAGGTCGACTGCTCCCATGTACTGGTTATATTCCTTGATGGCATATGTTCGAGTGATCTCTATCATCTGCTTTGCTTTTCTGTCCCAGTGTTTGGCTCCAAGTTGGGGTTCTAAATTGGCATAAGTTAGGGCAATATGTACTTGCTTGTTGTCTAACCAGCACACAGAGGTTATATTATCATCAAAAGTTGTAACTGCTAAGCTCCTTATCCAATTTTCTTCAATTCTTTTTTACTTTGGAGTGTATTATACGCACCATCCCTTCGATCCATCCTACAAGTGCCCACAGGACAGATCGCATCACTTTTAAACATTTTTGAAATTCTAATACTGGTAAAGAGGTTGCCAAAAAAGAGCTTATGGTTGATGTGTTTTATTTTGTCTGTCAAGCGACAAACAACATCTCCAGCTGCAACAAAATCTGTGGGAATGGAACGACCACCAGATACACCTTGGTGAAATTCAAATTTATAAACATATCCTGAAATCCCTGACCAAACCCAAACTTTGAAACTTCAAGGATTATTCTTTAATTTCATATACTGTTTCAAACCTGAACTGTCTCTGAATGGTATGATCATCTCATCAATTGCCTTGTATTCCTCTGGATCACAAGCAGAGAGAAATGTCTTTTGAATACTTTCCAAAAATGGTCGTAATTTTTTGTTTATCTGTTTTATCCTCTTGCGAAGAGATGGCTTTCTTATGGCTGATCGGTGATCCTCGTAAGGGAGGCTTACTTTCTGTGGCCCAAGTTTTATGGCTTTAGAAGCTGCACTATCAGCAGCACTATCTGCACCCAGCAAAAACAAATGTAATGTCCAGAGGTATTCAGGCGATGGTGAATTTGTAATATGTTGCTGTGCAGGATGAAGGGTAGGGACTGGAGATGTAAGTTTGTCCAGACAGCTTTTTGATTCAGAGAAGACAACAACTGCCTGAAAAATATTTTCATGATGAATCAGGAGCAAAGCTTGGAAGAGAGCATAGAACTCAGCAGAGTATATAGAGAATGAGTTGGAGAGGCCGTGCGATAGTGTAGAATTTGGGCTGTAGACAATGAGCCGTAGACAATGCAGCCATAGTCAAGCTTTTATTCGGCGGCAGCACAGTAAAGAAAAAGGAGAGTAGTGGAGTCAGCTCCCCAACAAGTCGAAGAGAGCACTCGAAGCAGATTTGGGGACTTTTGACAGGTCGTGCAGAGATAACGGATGTGTGGTAGAAATGACAGCTTGGAATCGAAAAGGCAGCACAGAGTCAGGGTGAGGAGACTGTAGTTGACAGAAATAAATACCTTTGGTTTTTCGGCTTAAGAATTGGAAGCCATTTGTGCTCATTCAGGTGCATAGACAGTTAATGGCAAGCTGAAGGAGACACTCAATGAAGGTTATATGCCGGGAGCAGCAGTAGATATGAAGGTCGTCAACAAAAAAGGTGCTGGTGGCAGGGTGTGGTATTTGTGACAGCACTATTGATCTTGACCAGAAAGAGGTAGCAGCTTAGCACTGATCCCTTAGGCTGGCCGTTTTGCTGTTGAAATTTACAGGAGAGAGAAGCCTAGGCAAACTTGGAAGGTGCGAGAAGCCAAAAAGTTCCGTATGAAGATGTGTAGATTTCCACGAAGCCCAAAGGATAGCAGGTCTCGTAAGATGCCAAAATGCCACGTAGTATTGTACGCCTTCTTCAAGTAAAAGCAGAGGCAGACAAGGTGTTCCTTACAGGAAAACGCTGCTTGAATGTTAGTCTCCAGTGACAGGAGAGGATCAACTGTTGAGCGGCATTGGCGAAAGCCAAACTGATGCAGAGCAAGTATTTGGTTTATTTCCAATTACCACACTATATGGGCATGTACCATCCTTTCTAGCAGTTTGCAGAGAGGGCTTGTCAGAGCAATAGACCCTATTTTTGCGTTCACATGCCCTTTTCTGCCACTAGATGACACTAGAATTGGGCGCCAGTATCGGCTGCACAGAGTGGGCATGCTGCAGATCCGCCATTTCATTGTCTTGTTCTGGAGTTAGCTTTCAGGGATCCAGCTCTGGCTTTGAAGAGCAAGCCGCTACCCTTGGAGTTGTCATAGATGTACTCTCTCAGAATACGAGTTTTGGAACTGTATAGTTAAAGCATGCTTTTTTCCAGCACCGCTTTCCTCCAGTTTGCAGTCTCCTCCATATGCCATGCTTTGTTTACGTGCGCATCCCAGTGTGCCAGGCATTTGGGCATGCATTTTGCTGAAGGCATAAGGGTTTTTTGTAACCTCTGGGTTTGTTTGAGTCACATGGTTCTTAGCTCTCGCTCGTTTCCACTGATGTATTCGTAGACTTGTTTAGCAGGCCGAGATTTGTTCATCTGCCATATCCATCCTAGATATTTAAGTTTGCTAGCAACATCTCTGTATGGGAAGCTGGACCACCCAATATCTCCCTGGATTGCCTCGTTAGCCGTATACCGGTTTGCACCCAGGGCTAGTGGGCCTAGTTTACTTTGGGCCTTATTCATGGTAAGTAATAGGTTTTTGGCATGCATACCACATCACAAGCATACGTTAGTGCTAGCACGCTCACTCCTTTCCATAGGCCTCTGAGGACTTCTTATCTGGAATATGTTTGGAATGCCAGGCATCCCATTAGGCCTGCGAGCCTTTTACTTTTGCTCGTTAGCTTAGTGATCATGTCACTGGCAGGGGACATTGACCCATTTATGGTGATGCATAAGTAGTCGTATTGTTTGACAATGTCTAGAGGTTTGTCACAAAGTGACCATGGGAGTTCTCCAGTGCAAAGTTCATTAGCTATTAGGACATTAGATTTGTCCATGCTAAACTCCAAACCAAAGTCACGGCTATATTGTGTGCTTATATCCAACATCTTTTGGAGTTCTTCTGGGTTTTCAGCTATCAGCGCAATATCATCTGCAAACATCAGACGGGATCTTATTGATCCCGATGGTATATCCCATCATCGAATCTCTAAGACAGGTTTCCAATTCATTGATGTATGTCAAAAACAGTGCTGGTGACATAGGGCAGCACTGTCGGACTCCCTTTGTTGCCTTGATGTTGTCGGATTGGAACCCTTCCCAGTTAATTTGGTATATCGTGTCTTGGTACAGTTCCCGAATAGCTTGTATGGTTTGTTGACTCACTCTGTGTTTTCTAAGTTAGTCCCAGAGTAGGTCTCTGTTTACATTATCAAAAGCACTTTTGATGTAATAAGACAAATAGGTTGTCGTCTACTCGTCGGCCCGGGTGGAATCCATTTTGTTATTCTGAGATGGTTCCTGCGGCCTCCAGCTCATTTTGCAGGCGATGCTTGATGATGCTGGCAAAGAGCTTGTATACACAGCTTCCAATCTCAATGGGTCGGAAGCTGTTGATATCATTTTTGTCTTTGCCCTTGCCCTTGAAGATGAGTTGGATCTGTGTTGCTTTCTAATCTGTAGGGACATTGCCGCTGAGGCATCCATTCAGTGTGTCGAGCAGAGTTATTTTCCCCTGTGGGCCTAGTTTGGTCATAAATTCATTTGGGATATCATCTGCACTGCAGGCTTTTCTGTTTTTTAAGTTTTTTTAAGGCAGTTTTTAGTTCTGACATCGTGGTAGTGGTTGGTGTTACAGGATTACCTTCGTTGTCTGGTATAATGGGTCGGGTGTCGCACTGATGTGCATTTATGCTGGTAAATTGCATGCCAAGCTCATACAATTTGTCAATGATATCCTGTTTGGAGTCTGCAATGCCCACAATACGGTCCTCCATTAGTTTTGGATTGGATATTCTCTGCTTGTGCTTAACATACCTCCAGAACTTTTTGGAGCTATCTTTGCCACTTTTATGAATTCCTTGCCATACATGTAGATCATGGTCATGGATGCTATGTGCCACTAGGGTATGTGCATGTGGTTTGTTTTGCATATAATCTTTCTAGGCTTTCTTGGTTAGATCAGCATCACCCAGTATTAGAAATTTTTTTGGTTAACCAAACTGGACCTTTGAATTTGTCTGGTCTTGGTCGGTGCTGTTGGTCTCCATGGATTTGGTGTATTTTATTCCACAGCTCGGCTTTGTCAGATAGTCGCAGTGTTAGGGTAGGTGTGTCTCCACGGGGCTTAGCCTTTGGTATTTGTCGGTGTTTGTAGGTTTGCTTGATGGTAAGTAGTATGATGCTGTGGTCAGTAGCAATGCCCCATTCATGGGTCTCATCTCTTTTTATTTGTGTAGCCTCACTAGCTGCATTATCATGTTGAAGGACGTAGTCGATAGCACTGGAGAGACCCTCTAGACCATGTAATTTTCCCTTGACATATCTATAATAGATTGCCTATATTTAAACTAGCCTCTTCACAGAAGGAGCGGTGCTTGGCTCCATTGCAGTTGTTGGCATCGTCGAGCTCCCTGAGGTGTCCATTGAAGTACCCCATAACAATTGTCTTCCAGCCTCTGTTGATGAACATATCCATATCCGATTTAAGGCACCTGTATATTGCGTCATTTCAGGCTGGTTCTGTCCCCTCGGCTGCCATGTACACAATTCCAATGGCATAGCTGTAGTCACGCCATTTGAGATGCATCCACATGTGTTCCTTACAGTCCATTGGTAGCGGTGTGTAGTTTATACTAGGGTGGCAGAAGCATCCAACCCCGCCAAGTTGTTTATCTCCATCGGATCTATTTCTACCATAAAACTGCATTAACTTGGAGCTGGGGATAGCTTCATCATTCCTTAGATGTCTCTGTGACCGCTAAAAGTTGTATATGTATTTTGCACGCCAATAACTTGTACCAGTTCGGTAGCTTTGGTACCATGCCTTATACCTTGGGTGTTGATGAGGCCAATGTTGAGTAGGATGTCCTGTCGACATCTTTGGGTGGTTCGGAATGTAGCCTCTGTTCTACCTGGGTTTGCCCGTAGTGTAGTATGGCTGCCAGTTGATAGGTCGGAGGGGCATGATTGGTTCCCTCCTTTGGTATAGAAGTATTAGGATTTGCATTAGATCTTGGATAGGCTACGACGGTGTGGCAACCCTTCCGGAGAGTTCCCTCGATACATAGCAGTGGGTATCCCTATATGCTATAGCTATCCGTCTAGTGCCTTCTTGGCTGAGATGTACACCACCATTTGCATATAGGCTACTGATTAGGGTCTTATAAGCAACAAACCTGCTAATGTTGATAAAGACATTGTTGTTCTTCTGACATTGTTCTTGTAGGGCTTTGTTGGTGTTGACAATGGTGTTGTTTACTCCGTCATTGCGTCCAGGACATAAATACACTTGCTTCTCCTCCTGCCAACCTGCCCGAAGGCTTAATGGCCAATCCGCCCATCATCTCTACTGCCAGCAAAATCAACTGCCAATGGTTCTCAGTTCATTTAAGTTTCTCTATACGATTCATACATTTGGTTTAGGGCGCCACCAGGCAACCCCAGTGACTCCCCTCATCCTTTTCAATCATACATCAGTTAAAATTTAGCTTGCAATATTCGATATAAACAATCGCAGCCTTGTTAATGTTATTTCTTTCATACCTAATGTGTAGCTAGTATTGTGCAACATTCAATTTTCAGGTATACGTTAAAATTTAGGGATTCGCTGAAGCGAATCCCCTCGTATGTTAGTAGCATCCATCCATTCTATCCAGCTTAAAATTTAGCTAGTGATGTTTAATAGGGAACCATCACAGCCTCGTACACAGGTTAGTCCATTTACTCATGCTACAATACTACTACACTTATCGTACAATATTTATTTACTCGTTAAAAATGTTGGGATCCACTACTGTATCGGTACCTAGGAGCTGGTTAAGCTGCACCTGCATTGCAGCAATGGTGTTGTTGACATTGTCCATGTGTCTATCTGTTTCCCATGTGGCTTTGAGTTGCCCGTGGCACGATATCCGTCCTTTTCAGGAGTAAAAATTTTAGGTGATAACCCCTCTTACAAATGTTGCATTGCACTATTGGTTCTTTAGCCTTGGTCTGGTGCAATTTGCATTTCTCAATGCAGTGGCCAGATATAGCATCAGTTCCTCCTGCCCCCTTACCTGGTGCTGTTTCTGCAATTGGATCGTTGTCCTTGTCCTGAGTGCCTGGCTCCAGTGGCTCTGACAGACATGCATTTGGAGAATTGTCCGGTGTGTTCACTTCCCCAGCGGCATCTTCTGCTTCAGCCGGTACGGTGGCTTCGGTACTCACCTTAGCGAGGGTCTCTGTTACAGTTTCCTCCATTCCAAACTTGATTAGATCCAAATAGGCGTGTTCTGTTTAAAGTTGTTTATGCTGCCAATGACAGCATCACCAATGCTATGTGCAAACCACGTGGTCACACAAAGTGCACTTGCTCACGTCTCTACAAATTGCTTTTATTATTTAAGGAAATTTAACACAAGTCAATGCTATATATATATTAAATAAAGAAGGTATAAAATAAAAAACAAGGCTGATACGTAACGTTCCTCAGGGTCCTTTTTAACCCTATCCACGTGTGTGGCTTTGTTGTGGTGTCAGCCGGGGTTATTCAATGTAGTTTCTAAACTAAGATGGTAATTTGTACCCCCTGGTGCCCTTGAAGGATCAATATACCCTTAATCTAAATATTTGGATAGTTTAAGTTAACCCAAACTAATCTAAGTAAATACTTTGAACACACGTGTTGACACGATGCTCTCACGCACTAAGATATAATCGTATAGTGCCCCGACAGCAGCACTAGATGGTCGTCACAATCCTGAGCTATATATATATATTAAAGAAAGAAACAACAAATAAAAGGCAAGACAAACATTTATCACTCCTCACGGTCCTTTGTAGCCCTATCCACATGTTTTGCCTTCGATGTGGTGACAGACGGGGTTATAATCACTATGTTATACACCAAAGTCCATAACATATAATCTAATCTATACACCTTATTATTCTTAAAGAGTAAGAGTACCTTTAATGCAATTACCTAGATAATGTATATTAACCTAAACTAATTTAAAATCTAAACTAAATTGGCCTTCAGGGACATGCTTACCAGCTTGTTCGCCAGGGAAAAAGCGAAGAGCAGAAGTATGTAAAGATGATGACGAAGCAATGGTGTGTGTCAAGTTCTAACTCCACAGTAAAGTTCCCTGACAGGACAATAATATAACCATCCCCTCAAGTAGTCTACTATGTAATAGAACTTGTCTCTTCTCAACTGGACTCTCACTCCTTTTTCTGTTAAAAATCCTGGGTTTTATTCATTCTGAAGGATAACCCTTTGGTTACCTAATGATGGTAGTGACCAATGATATAATTCTACCACCCACAAATTTCTTCCTAAGAATGGTCCTGTTGGCTGTAATGTTTTATGGATCAATCCATATATCCCCTGGTGATGATTCATTACTAATTAGCAATTATGGAACTACACCCATGTTTTAATATTCCTATTGTCCCTTCTTTCCATCTGCTAATGAACATATTTTATGTGTTTTCCCCCATCTGTTAATTTCCCAAAAAACGCCCAAAAATGATGTTCTATAAAAAAAATGCCCTATTGATTTACCCTTTATGCATGCACACTTTCACACCCTGATGGAAGAAAAAATTGAAAACTATTGAATTTTCCAAACGTTTTGAATTAGCTTTATTATTGAACAATTGAGAATTAGGCTTGTCCAATTATTTTGTATATTTCTATAACAATTTTGAAATGTTGCCGAGAAATATTAGGATTATAGAGCATGAGTTATCTTGCTATTAGCCAAAAGTTTTGACTATTTGAATGTGCAATAATACTCAATTTTCATTTTATTATTAATGTCTTGATTTTGAAATGAATTAATCAAATTAATCATATTAATTAATTATTTGAAAATGTGTTACTGTTGAGGCGTGGTTGAAAGAAGTTTTGTAGACCTGATTTTTCACCAAGTTTAATCCTAAGCCATTTAGTCCTTAAAGTTGATAATTTCCTCTAGAAATTATCCATCAAAGCGCGGAACTATTACTTTTAAATAATAAAGCAGTTATTTTGCCCAAAACATTTATTTAAAACAGTTAATTCAACAACTAACTGCAGCACATGTTGTTTTACAATTTTCAAGCTGGGCCTAAAAGCCCTAAAGTCAGAGACCCACGTTTTCGTGGTGACCTCCCTAAGGAACCAAAGAACAAGAGAAAGTGACCCAGAAAACACTTTAGTTTTGTAAAAACCTTTAAAATGCGTCATCATTAAGGTAGTGACGTCATGTCCTTTTTCTGGACAATGTATGGGGTTCTCTGGCCCTTTTCCATGGTCCTTACAATTATTTTGAAGCAACCCTGTATTTGGGCACTAAACATCAACAAAACCCCCTTTGATCACATACACAGGTTGACTAAAAACAATCATTTCATTAAGTGAAGATCAATTGCTTAAAGGAATTCATACGGGGAGCACTTTAAGGTTTAGTAAAAATGTCGGCCACATTTTCTGGGCCTCAACACTTTTTTAAAATAAAATATCCCTTTGAAAGCTAATCCTTTACAAAGTGGAACCTTATGTCTATGTGTTTGGTCCTTGAAGTTTCTACTTCATTCTTGGAAAAGTGAATTGCAGATAATGAATCTGAAAATACAATGGGAACATTTTTCATGTCCATCACTGAATTAAAACTTTTAAAAACATGCGCAAGCCAGTGTACTTCCTTTAAGCAATTTACAATTTCCATAAATTCCGCCTCCATGGTGCTGAGAGCAACAACAGATTGCTTCTTACAACCCCAACTAATCGGGACATCCCCAAGAAACACTAAATAGCCACCGAAACTTTTACGTCCGTCCCGGTCATTGCCCCAGGACGCATCTGTGTATGCATGCAGTACATCAGATGAGCAGCTAGATAAACAAATTCTGTGTTCCTTGGTGTTCACACAATACTGGAGGATCTGTCCCAAACACTTCACGTGTGTCACTGAATGACAACTGTTGTATTGTGACAACAGGATGGTGGCAAACAGGATATCTAGACGAGTTCTGGATGCGAGGAACATCTGGCTGACAACCAATTGCCTGTATGGAAATTCCGATTCCAGTTCCTCATCACACTTTCCTTGTTGTACTGTGGCTCCTACATGCATAGGAACTTTGACAACAGAATTAGTTGTCAAGTCGTATGCCTGAGCCAAGTTCGAAATATAATCAGTTTGATGCATAAAAATTTCCCCATTAATGCGATCAAAATTTACCCCTAAGAAACGCTTAATAGGTCCAAGCATGACCACATCAAAAAGATCCCTAAAAACGTTCACCCAGTGTTCACACACCTTTACATTTTCTCCAAAAATGATGATATCATCCACATAAACAAGTATGACAACTTTTTGACCATTTTTAATAGCGCATGAAAATCCTTCCATTTTCTGGAAGCCTTGGCGATAAAGTTCTGACATTAACTTAAAATGCCAATGTCTTCCACTTTGATGAAGTTCGTATAAGGATTTCCGCAGCAGCCATACCATGTCAGGTTTGGCTTTGCTACGTAAGCCTTCTGGAGGAGAGACGTAAGTTGTCTCTTCTAAATCTCCGTAGAGGTACGCACATTTTATGTCGAGGTGCGTATCTGTCCATCCTCAGCGAACAACCAGCAATAGCAAGAATAACCTAATTACGACGAAGTTTACCACTGGAGAAAACACTTCATCGTAATCGATGCCTTGAGCTTGTCGATGACCCTGCACGACAAGTCTAGCGCGATGTCGCTTCACTACTCCAGAAGAATCTTTCTTTAGTTTAAACACCCACCTACTTCCTAGAATTTTTGCTTCTGAAGGTCGAGGGACAATGTCAAACACCTCATGCTTTTCCATGGTTTTGACTTCTTTTTCCATCGCTGCTATCCATAGTTCTCGATCCTTGCCCGTAACTGCTTGTTTATATGAATTCTCGCTCTAGGGCCGAGAATAACGCAGTTGGAAGTGAATTTTCCTGAGCTGTGGACTGTTCATTTTCGTCCGTTTCTTGGCCTTTGTTGTGTGATGACGAGTTTCCCTCATTACTGTCATCAGGTTTGATGATCGCTTCTTCCACAAAGTTGAATTTGCTCGGATCATATGCCAAATTCCTGTCTTTGTGGTATTTCGTGCTGAAGCCTCATGGTAGAGAATATTGTTCCCTTCATCTTCGTATCGGAAATCTCGTTTTCCGGATCGACGAGTGGTCACAGTTCTGGTCCAAGTTTTTCTTAAATCTTCCTCTGAGATTCCAGTCTCGTCTTTTTGGCGATTTGCTGAATCTGGATTCTGTAACATCTTGGGTGGATCATCCTCTGCGGTCTCCATCCAACTACTAATAGATTGACTAGTCTCAAGACTACTAGGAAGTGTAGGCTCTACAATCCTCACGCTCTTAGTTTCAGTTACGGTTTTCGTTTTGGGGTTCCAAATTCTGTAGCTTTTCGTATGTATCCTGTAGCCTATCAGGATACCCTCTCATCCTTTGGGTTGCAGTTTAAATTGTCAGCACTCTGCGTCGGAGGCTTTAAGACAAAACATTTTGACCCCAGTATTCTTAAATGACTCACCGAGGGTGTTTTCCCCAAGAACAGCTTAATCGGGAGCTGTCCCTCGATCTTTGAATGTCTAAATCTATTCCGAACATAAGTAAAGGCAATGGCTAATTCAGCCCATAGGAACTTGGGCAACTTCAAATATTTAATTATTGATCTTACCCCTTCGATCAATGTTCGGTTGTAGCGCTCTGCAATTCCATTCATTTGGGGCGAATACACATTGGTACGCTGATGAACAATGCCCTTTTTCTGCAGGAACAGTTCAAACTGATTGGAACAAAATTCCATTCCATTGTCAGTTCTTACGCATTTTACCCGTTTTCCTATTTGGTTTTCCTGCATCGCGACAAATTCAGTAAATTTTTAAAATACCTTATCTTTTGTTTAAACTGGAAAAACGAAGGCATACCTGGAAAAATCATCAATTATGGAGAAAATGTAGCGGTTATTTGAACAGGTCTGGGTTTGCACTGGTCCCCAAAGATCCATATGAAGCAGTTCTAATGGCTGCTTTGTGCTAATTGCAGCATTTTGCTTGTAACCTGCTTGAGTAATTTTTGTTATGGCACACACATCACATTTAAAATTAGCATCCATAGGAAAATCCCTAATACCAAAAACATGCTTGTTTTTCACAAGCCCCTGAATGCCTCTGACATTCAGGTGGGCAAATCTACGATGCCACAATGATGTAGAATC
>JAQGBW010003156.1:0-17155 GCA_034698625.1 Julus scanicus
TTTTTCGTATAGCTGGCATATTAGCCACAGCCCAACAACCTGCAATATTGCAGCCCACCAATAGTTAACCAACAACACGTATCGTGTCGAGACGAGCTGAGTCTCGTGATGACACTTTAATACTCCTTTCTTGCAAATCTGCAAAGATACATTGGTTTAAATAAGGAATGTTTATTTTTGATTGACCTCATCAAAGAACACACTTTGTTGGATGAAATAAGCATTTACCTAACACTGCAAAAATTAAGAACAGCACACACTTTTAGTGAATTGTCAGATGCATACGGTATTTCAGAAAGCGTTGCTTCAAAAAAGTTTTGGAAAGCTCTTCCACTGATAAGTATTCTAATGAATGAATTTATCTTTCAACCACCCAAGAAAAAAAATCGGGAGTTACTGCCTATAGCTTTTCGTGCTCGATATAGTCAAGTACAATATATTATAGATTGTTTTGAGATTGAGATTCAAAAACCTTCTGATGCTGTACAACAAGCCCTAACTTAGTCTGACTATAAGAAAGCAAACACATTAAAATATTTGATTTCTTTTACGATAGATGGAATTGTAAATTTTTGTGTCAAAAGGTTTTGGAGGAAGAACTTCTGATTTGATTATAGTTCAAGAAAGGCTTTTTAAATGCAATCAAAGCTGGCTCAGTTGTCATGGCTGACAGAGTGTTTAAGCACCTGGATAATCCTTTGAGGGAAAAGCAATGCATTCTTGTACAACCACCAAGTGTAAGTGCAAACAAAAAGTTAGACAAGACTGCAGTTTTGGAGACCAAAAGAATCGCCAGTTTGCGTATTAATATTGAAAAGCTTATTAGGCGTGTTCGAGAATTCAAATTTTTGAAACCACATTCTTGTATCCCTTCTCATTTCTTGCACAGATTACGCTGTAATAGTAGCTTGCGGCATAATAAATACCTATTTTCCTTTAATAAAACGATGTATACTTAAAATTGGAATGAAATGTTCAACGGCACATTCTTTATTAAAAAATACATATATAAAAATTGTACATAGTTTTATTACTCCTTTACTTATTTATTCTGTACACTTCTTAACAAAACGTGAAAGATGTGCTGTTTCCAAAACTTTTCTGCTTTTTTTATTACGGCTTCTATAAAATGAACATCTAATTGAACCTCATAAATTTTGACTTTTTTGTTGACTTCAAAACTGGGATCGGCTACACAAAACAACCCTTTTTTCTTCCTAAACAAATACATTTGTAAATTGATTTGAGCTTGACATTTATTTGTTATTTTATTGTTTTTGATTTAAGCAAAAACTGTTTTTACTTTGTTTGGACATTTTATTTCCACGACATACTCAACGCTAATGCCATCAGGAGATGCTTCAAAGATAGGTTTGTTAAACAAAATTAAAAATCCAGTAGGCTGAAAATAAATTTTTGTTTTTAATTCAACGGCAAGAAGAACTGGTTTCTCTAAGATCTTTCCTCTTCGCATCGCTCTTGTTTCAGGAACTTTCAAACTGCCAAAAATGTGCTCCACTAACGAAATAAACGGAGTTTTACAGTTTAAAAGTTCATACATTTTTGAGGCTGTCACCTGACCATATCGGAGTTGATACCACAACTTATTTTTACTCTGATGTTCAGTTTCTTTGCAAGCTGTTTTACAATCTTCGAGTGACACCTGCTCTTGTAAAAATGACAAAAAGTCATCTGCTGACTCTGCACTAGATTGCATCAGTAACTGATGTATTACCAGTTTTCTGCATAACGAATCATATTGTACGTAATATTTCATTATCTGAGAAGAGATATTATTTTTGCTGCCTGTTTCGATGAATTTCTGAAAAAGTATTCCATTAGATGGATTTCGCAACTGTGGGCATGGAAGTTCTTTAAAGTCAGCCACTGTCATAAATTTCAAGCTCGTTCCCACTTTTGCCAATTTTGATTTCTTCCCATAGCATTCCACTTCAGTAGGTGCTGGTTCTTCGCTGCGCCTATGTATCCACATGACAAATGCGATGGCATGCTTGCATCCTCCTGCGATATATATTTTTTTTATCTAATGTATTTAACAAATTTGATATTTCGTAGAATATTTATAAGTTATCATAAATGTAAAACTTTAATTTTAAAGTACTGACTCGAGTTGTTTGGATGGCCGGTCATAAAATCACTACAGAAATAGTTAGACACTCAAATAAGATATAAAAAAATCACCTGAAGATGCAGCACAATCGAGGCACGTAACACTGAGAACTGTTTCATTGGATTCATCTATGAGAAGAGATATTTGATACTCCTTGTTCCTAACTTTATGCTCAGGACAAAGTTTTGCTTTCACTACACACTTGGAATCATATCTTTTGACTTGGACAAAACCGACAGCGGAATCACCATAACTTTTTTGGCCAGCCCTGTCAAAACATAAAATTGTGTTAAAGTGCACGACATATACTGTAAACAAAAAACCTAATGAAATACCGTCTTACAAGTTTGCTTTCACACCACAAATTTCCGCAGACATAAATAATGGGTTATTCGCTAAAACTCTGCCACCATGAATGAGTCCAGTTTAGGCAAATTGTCCGATTGGCCCCTCACAAATCCGACCTCGATCATCTTGTTTTCACTTGTATACTTCCACCTTCTCCCCTCGCTTGTCAATGAAATCAGTTTATTTAGTTTTATGGTCTAGTTTTACCAACAATAGCCAGAATGCAGCGACCTTCAACGTTGTTAATGCACCATGCACCCAAGCTATGAGAATCTACGTCACACACACTCCAGCCAATGACGGCGCGTTTTCAATCACATGATTCAATTTAAATATTTTCTTATTTTTGAACAGTTTTTTATTGAAAAAACAATAGTTATTAGAAAAATTTGTTTTTGTAAGGTCATTGAGACAAACCGAAGTAACTGAAAAAAATATTACAGTCGACTTTTTCAACATAGAGCAAGGAGCCTATTATAAAAAAATGTTGTAAAAAAAAATATTAATAGTACAACCAAATACAACGTATTGGAAATGCTTTATTTTAGGTTTACATCACGACTAACTACTTGAATAACACTTGAAAACATTCTTAATAAAATAATATTATGATTTGTCAGAATTCTTCCCACTCGACGAAGCATCTAAACTTGAACCAGGTGGAGTTCCCATCTAGAAGGGAAATTGTGGCTGTAGAGGGACATTTGCAGTGTTGACGAGCACCTGTATTGCCTGTGTTAATGATGCACACATGGTTGCCATCATCTGAGACATGACAACCTGTGCATCTATCTATCGTTGCATCATGACAGTATCTTCCTCCCTCGACTTTTTCATGACATTCAGGATTTCACGTTGGAAACGCGTCGTACAGTCTGCTTTCCTTTTCCTAGCCTGCACATTTCTTGGACTGGTTGATAACTCCTGGGCCTTACACAGCATCTGCTGTTCACAAATACTTGTTAAACCTAAAGGTACACATTGAAAAACATGCATAAGCATTAGACATTAGATGCATCATCACATTTACTATTATGTTCTCTACTATACCGCTGACTCCACTTGAAACCTCTGCATTAACTTCTTTAGGTAATGATTGGCTGTTGTTGCCCACTTGATCCATCATCAGAAACCCACTATCATCAACAGTTAGTGTAATGCTTACATTTACACCTATAATTACTACAAAAAAACGGTGAACAGGTTTAAACAAATCACAAATAATATCTCACATTTCATTCATGATCATGCTACTTACCAGCAGTTGCAAATTCCACTTCGCTGATACTAGCATTGTCTTCATTGTAGTATGGACTTGCACTTAGAATTTTATGCACTTTAGCATAAAATACCCATGTCGATGTCCCTGATCCTGTGGGTCCTGGTTTTTCTTTTGATATTCAGATTAAAGCCAGTGTATCTTATTCTGAACTTGAATATGATCACGTTCATATCCAAGCTCAGTCATGCTTTTCCTAATGCTTTCGTATATTGGCTTTCTAACACCCATTTAATGTAACTGTACATACTTGTCACTCCACAGATGAATCAACTAAAAGATTTCTTCTCTTGACCAGTTGTCTGACCGCTTCTTTTCTTTATTTTTTAGTCCTGCCATTATAAATGTGTATGAAAAACTACAAAGTAAAAAGCTATGGCTTGATAACCAGTGTAACCAAATGAAACTACTTATTTTTCCCTATAGGGATAAAATAGTCTGACAGTCTGACAGCATTGTCATTGGGAGTCTACTAACTGTTAGGGTTCTCCTAACTTGGGTCTCCTAGTTAAGAGACTTTTTAGGGGAGTGGCATTCGCACATCCACTTATGTGACTCTCTCTTAGCTTTCTCTTAGTTAGGAAACACTTAGGTGCATGTGCGAACAGGGCTTAACCAACCGTTTTTTTCAAAAATGAGTGAAAATTCGATTTTAAAATTGCAAGCTTTTCTTGCAGATATGGATAGTACATGTTATTACAAGTCAGATTCTGCAAGAAAAATTTCAAAAATAACTCCGAAGGGCGCCGAAAAGGAAAAAAATTGGGTTCTTAGTGCTCGTTTTCAGATGCATTTTTGGGCCCTTCGAAAGCATTTTTTCGGATTTTTCTTGCATAATTTGACTCGTTTTATCTTGTACTATTCATATCTGCAAAAAATACCCGCAATTTAAAAAGTCTAATTTTTACTCATTTTTAAAATAAACAGTAATGGTTATACCCTTTGCATTTTTTCAAAAATGGGTGAAAATTCGACTTTTGAAATTGCGGGTTATTATTGTAGATGTGGATAGTACATGTTATTACGAGTCAGATTCTGCAAGAAAACTACAAAAAAATGCATCCGAAGGGCCCCAAAAAATTCATTTGAAAACAAGCACGAAGGGCCTAAATTTTTGTTTTTTATTTTTTGGGCCCTTCGGAGTCATTTTTTGGGATTTTTCTTGCAGAATCCGACTTGTAATAACATGTATACAATCCATATCTGCAGTAATAACCTGCAATTTTAAAAGTCGAATGTTCACTCATTTTTGAAAAAAACGGTAAGGGTATTAAAAATGGGTGACAATTCAAGTTTAAATTGCAGGTTATTATTGCAGAAGTAGAAATAGGGCGCCCAGATGGCGTAGTGGGCATGGCTATGCCAGATTTTAGCCACAGAGGCTCCGCCCTTTTTTTTTAGAAAAAAGTGTGACCATGTGATTTTGGCCACACCACCTTCACAAAAATATAGCTGTCACGGGATTTTGCACGTGCCACGCCCCCTTTTTTCAAAAAAACAAGATGGTGGCTCCAGAAAAACGGCCAGTAAAGCCAATTAAGGCTTATTTGGTGTGATTTTAAAAATATAAATTAAAAATTTGATTTTCAAAAAGCTTTTAATGCTGTATACACTACACCTATAACCTCACTATGTGTAAAAATGTGTCCATCCTTCAAACTCTTAAAGCCTATAGTGTTGTGGAGAGGGTAATAAGTCTCAAAAGACATATTCCCTATCCACACATCCTTGGGGGCATAGGGTGACTAATGCTCCGTTATCAGTAGAAGCATGTCAAAAGAAAAGAAAAGAAAGGGCAACATTGGTCCATAGGTGTAAGGCCGACCTTCACACATTTCAGAAATAGTTAAAGCAAAGGACACGTTGCATCACCCAAGAAATTCTTCCCTCCAAAACTAAAATTGACCACCAGGGGCCAAGTTGCTGAAATCGCCCACTAGATGGCACCACCGCTGAAGCGAGCTAACTTGGGGAGGGACACAACAAAAGACAAAGAGAAGAGGACCAGGAACCGAACGGAAAGGACCACACCCAAGGAGGATTAAGAAACCAGGATCAAGAATTTCCTCAAATTGGAAGGTACAGTGTTGTACAAGAAGCTAAAGAATATTTTCAAAAAGGAAACAGAAAAAGAAGTAGAAAAAGGAAAAAGGAAAATAGAAAACAGCCAGCAACCAATGGACAACAGGTCACCATATGGACGCCATTTTGGACCACATTGTACGGATACCAACCTGCCTAGCTGCAGATGGATTTCACCTTGAAAGTCTATTAAGACCTATTCCCCCCTCCACACATCCCTGGGGGCTTAGGGCACCTAACAATCAATTATTAATGGAAACAGACCACAAGGAAAAGAAAATAGGGCATGATTGGCCTTTTGGGAACCCACATTCTTTTAAAATTAAACTTCTGAAGTTTTTTTTAATTAAAACTAGAAAAATAAATAAAATACTATGTATGTTAAAACAAAAAAATCTGTGCAAGTCCCTTAAGACCTATCCCCCCTCCACAAACTCCTGAGGGTTTTGAAAGTATTTATTCTCTCCTTGTTAGGAATAAAATGCTGCTAATAGATACAGCTGCAAGAGGGCGAAATGAACGAGGCCTATAAAACAAATAAATTTAAAAAAAAATCAAAACAAAAAAGAATTAAAACACAAGTAATAAAAACAAGCACACATTTATTAAACATGGAAAAAAATTAGCAGATGTAAAATACAATTTAAAAAAATTGAAATTTCAGTAATTCCCTGCCTATAAAACAAATCAATTTCAAAAAAATTGAAAACAGAAAAAAAGAATTAAAAACACAAGTATTAAAACAAACACACACTTATTAAACATGAAAAAAAATCACCAGATGTAAAATACATTTTAAAAAATCAAAATTCCAGTAATTCCCTGACCATTCTCCGTTGATGGTAGGGCTCAGGAACATTGTAACAATGTCGCAGATGTCTACTCCAGCTTCATGATATTCCTCTGGGGTTGTCAAACACTCCATCAGAGGTGTTGCTGTGGAAGGTGGTGGATGGCTATGCCTCCCCTTAATGGCAATGCCTGAAAAAACAAAATTAAACAAAAATTAGTATTATGAAAAATAAACAAATAAAAAAAAATTCCAAAAATAGTTAAAAAAGCCCACTTACCATTAAGATGCGCCAGCCTCATCAGACATGACTTTGATTGAATTTCAACTTTCAAGGTTTCCCCAACGATGTCCATTTGGTCGTAATTCTTAAAACGACCATCTGCAGTGACCCTCCAAGTTAATTTGTCGAGGGTGGATCTAATTAGTTCTCCGGAATTCACTCTGATGTCATGGCCATATATGATTATTTCATAATCATTTACACCATTGAATTTGGCCCGCACATTTTTTGCCATTGGAAACCCTAACTTTGGCAAAGGAATATGGAGTTAGGACTTCCATGGCTGATAGTGTAATGGTTTTTCTCTCAAGATGCACAGGGTTTTTAAGTCCAAAAATTGACACTGAAACAAATAAAATTCCTACCACCTGATTGATTATTTTCAAACCCATTAAAACATTACATTTCAATGGTTGCATGTAAGCTGGCGTGAATGGTTTAAATGGTTCTGATTTATGTGTGGATAGGTTTTCTTAAGGTTTTTGTGCAATTGTTCACCTAAAACATGAACATTTGTACAGTTTCCTACACTTTTGCTGGACATTGACAAATGTTTGCAAGTGACAGCAAAAGGGCATCAATGGATTTAATAGAAATGATTAATGTTGAGGAAGGGTGGTTTGATTCTGTGTATTTTTATTGTAAAATCCAGTATGTATATCTCTAGATAAATGACCTACACTCTAAAAAAAACTATGTCATATAGAACCTTTATAGGTTTAATCGACTGCTACACTGGCTGAACCTCTAAAAGTTCTATATAGAACCTATGTTAAGGTTCAATAAATAGAACAAATAGGTTCTATATAAATTTAAAAGGTTCAATAAGCAGAACCTTTCAAAAAGTTCTATACGGGGTTTGAAAGGTTTAATGATAAGAACCTTTTAATAGGTTTTATATTAATTTTATAAAACCTTTGTATATGTCTTAAATTAAGGCTAGTTTTTGCCATATACCTTTATATATGGGGATTAATTCGCCATTAGTACCTTATGTTGATAAGAAAATTCACACTTGCATACAACAATTAAGAAAGCTGAACCTTATAATAAGCAAACCCGTGCAAACACAGTTTTGTTGGGGGCAATTCAAGAAGCCTATAAATAAATGCATTTTCAAAATTAATACAAAATTGATCCCTGATTGTAGAAGGTACATTGTATTTCATTGGTTTTTGTAAACTTTGCAGAATTCTGCTTGTTTATAAATTATCTATTTGTCACACATTAGTGACATTGTGTGCCATGCAGCTCTAAGTACAAAGTTAAAGCATTGAAAGAGCACGTGCCACGTCCTTAATAATTAAAATAAACACTTATTTAAAATAGATTACATATTTAACTTAAAAAGCATGGAAAACAGCATTATATAACACGGAGAAATACAGTGTTTTTATTTCAAAATTGACATACCGAAAATTCAATATCTAAGTGAATATTCTGCAATAAACAGAAAACATACATTAGTACATGTCTAAATCAATAATATATTTTCTACATGAAATTGTAGATAGAATGAAATTATTTCATGCTAACAAATAAGTCTGTCTTACCTTATACATAATCTTGCAGTCCAATTTGTTGAAGCCAAGACACAACTTCTTCAGTTTTACACATTGCTGCTGCCATGATAATCCTAACTAAACTGAAGAGGATGTTGCAAAAATATCTCAAAAACCCAGTTTACACAAACTTTTCTAAATTTAAACCTGGTAAGACCCTTTCCCTTTGTTTAATGCCCTTTTAAAGGACTTAAGGTTAACCAAAGAACCTAGTTGGTTTCAAGAAACCTTATTTAAATTGGTTTTCTATGTATAGGTGTCTACGAGTATATATGCAGAACCTTTCCCGATTTTTAAAAGCTTTTTTCACACTTCCGTGTGAAATTTGCCCATTGAACCTTTCAAACACCTTTATTTTTTAGAGTGTATTGAAAGTGTCCATTACAAATAGTACTATTGAAGGTTAGATAAATGACCTTTCTAAAGTATCTTTTTTTGTATGTTCTAAAGGCAAATAGCATTGAGAGAAAAAAAAGTCCCACACACCCTGTACACAATGGGGGCCATTGAAACCTTCCCCCATCTTTCCTTTGCTAGTAGGCCTATTGTTAGCACATCTTTAGTTATTTAAGACTAATCTTTGTGCAAACAAGCATTTGGCCCTAGGGCATAGAAAACTAAAAGTAAAGGTGTGTGTATTACACAGGATGTCCCCCCAAAAACATAATTCAATTTGAAGTTTTTCATGCTATTGCAATACAATGATTAATATCTACAAGTGACATTGCATTAAAATCGATAAAATTTAAAGTTCATGACAAATGTAGAAACTTTTCAATCAATAAGAATAACTTTAGCTTAACATGCACCTTTACAAGTCAAAATGATGTACGTTAGTGTTTGTATAATAGAGCAGGTTTTTTCATGAAAATTAATAATGTTAGGCCTTTTTGTGTATACATGTTTAACAATGTAGATGGCACCACCTGTATATTTGGAGCCATATATGTATATACTGTAAAAACTAACTTTTAAGTTTTAAAAATTTAAAAAGTTGGTAGTAGCAGTGCTGTGCGCGTGTGTGTTTGTGTGTTCACATCAAAAAGGATACAAGTCAACCAAGGCAAGGAAACCATTGAGAAAATCTGATATAAAAGGTAAGAAATACTATTTTTATTTTTATGTTACCTATGCCCTACTTAAATATATATTAACAGCATGCTTACATTATATATATATATACATAATTACAAAATAACTTAACTAAATTCACATGCATGGGTCCAGTAAAAAACTTTTATATGACCATTAAGTGACCATTTTTAAGCTCTTAAGCCTATAATCTCCATTTAGAAGTCTACCCCCTTTAGCTACATACATGAAAGTGACATAATCCCTTAAGACCCACTTGACCCATATATTCCCCCCTCTTCATCCCTTCACATGTGTATGCCTCCAGACAAAGACAATAAGTGATAATTAGTCTCCAGGGACCTCATTCAACCCTTTCGCTGACCCTTCAGACAGTTATACCCTCAGGCGCATGCAAGAAGGTAGACTGTCCCTGGGGATTCCCTCAACATTCTTTGAAATGTTTACCCTCCATGTTAGAGGTGAATGACTTTGGGATACAGAGTGTCCCTTTGCAAAATCTATATTTTTTCCTGTTTTACAGAATTAAAGTCTCTAAAACACAACATATACCTACATTATACTGAAAATATCATGTGGGGGTGTGGTTAATGTTATATAGGGACAATTGTACATGCATTTGCTACATATTTTTAGAATAATTTATATGAGATTGAACATATAGGCCTATATAGTATTTCATATAGACAGCCATATGCACAGCTTTTTGTTATAACAAATACACATATACATGCACAAACAACTTTTTACTAGCTATTCTGGATTTTTGAGTGTACACGATTTTAAAATGTTTTAATTGCAAACATGTTTAAGCTTATATCTATATCTATTTAATAGTATGGATAACGAAGCTCAGTTAGAACATAACCTTGGACGAAGGTACAACCTGCTCAGAAAACAACATGTTGAGCGTAGGCTTTTAGTTGAAGAATTTGGAGAGGTGCTAGGACTGCCCTTCAATTACAACATTGAATGCTGTCATATATAGGAAAAATTGGTGGTACCAAGTAAAGGCCCTCACAAAGAAGGAAATCATGAGGTAGAAATTATTGTAAATGCTGTTGTTATTGATACGTTAAAAATAATGTTTTTAACTAAACAACATTCTAATGTTTTAGTTTTCTTTTAACCCTTTCAAACCCAAGCATAGAAATAACCCTTAAAACTATGGTTTTTTTTTGCTTTTCTTTCTTTTATTGGTCATTTTTTATTTTTTTTTTGCTTAAAAACGGTACTTAAAAGTACCGACAGGCGTTTAGCGAAATACACAATTTTCCTTTACATTGCTATATCTTCTTTAGAATCAGAAGAATATCTGTTTATGCTATTAAGATCATTTGGCAAAGGGCAAAAGTTATCTAATGCATCCTCAATTGTTAGTTTGGGAGAAAATTTCGGCATTTTGGGCAATGTAAAAAAAAACGTGATTATAGTAATTGTCTGCTCTATAAGCCTGTCGGTACTTTTGAGTCCTCTTCATAACTTCATCAAAAATTCGAGTTGTTTTATAAATATTCATACATTATCTATGTAGATATAATCTTAACTAATAAATAAATAGTTACATTAAAGCTTTCCTCAGAAAAGGTCAGCAAAAGTTGCAGCAAATGATACAAATTTGGTGTTTGAAGCACTTGTGGCTCAACCTGACAACTGCCTGGAAAATGACCATTGTATTTCAGCTGGAAGTCCTTAAGCAAAAACGCCTTTACAGGCATGAAATATAATAGTACTTGAATGCACCTACAAGCTGGCTTCAGTTTACAACCAATATTTTAGATTGTAATAATTTTTAAAGTTGTTGGACTCAAAAGTACCGTCAGGCCTGAAAGGGTTAAGGAGCAACATGCAGAACTGGAAGATTATGGGGGTGATAAGGACTTGCCAAGACACTTACAATCTGGTTCATTAATTACACTTGAAGTATTAAATGATTTAGAAAATTTTCTTAAGTCCCCCAAGCATGTGATATAGTTGAGAATCATGTGTAAGAAATTAATGTATCTACTATTACTTAAATTTTGATAATGTTCTTAACTAAACAACAACATTCATGCTGCAGTTTGCATATTTTCAGGAACAGAATTTGGGGTCACCAACAATTGGTGCTGAAAAGGACCAAACACAGCTGCCACAATTGGGTTCACCGGGTTCACCACTGACTTCACAACAATTAAACGAGTTAGAGACTTGGATTGACAGCCCCCCACATATGACAAAGCTGATAAACATGTAAAAGAAATTAATGTATGTACTATCACTTATAATTTGATAATGTTTTTAAGTAATCCACATTTATGTTACAGTTTGAATATTTACAGGCACAGCATGTGAAATCAAGGTCACAAGGGTCAGTGCAAGATGAATCATGGCAGCCGCAACCTGGACCATCATGGTTTGAACCCGGAATGTTTAATCAGCAAGATGGTGGGGGAGCAACTCCAGAAATGGTAAGAAATAGTATGTTTGAATTTTTATTTAAAAAAAATCATGTGACAAGGAGGGGGTGTATAAGAATCCATATTATTTCACAGGTTTCTAGTGACGATGATGATGATGATGACAGGTTTAAACTCAAACCTGAGGATTATTACACTCTCGAAAATATTAACGTTGATCGTTTAAGCAAGTTTTTAACTAAAATAAATGATAACAAAATTCACTTTAAAAAATTAGGCGAAATTAACCCTCTGGATTATGCGCAACACATTGCTGAGATTTTTGACTCTATAATTAAAACTGTTACGGATGGTCTTGAGGGTCATGATATGGTGCGTTTTTACATGACAAGTGACATGTGGAAAAGTCCGCTCAACATGCCATACATGCGTGTTGATGAGCTCACTGGTAAACGCGTTCTGTATTCATTTACAAAGACTGATCAGAGTAACAAAGTATTAGGTTAAGATTCCATTTCTTTAAATATGAGTGTAATAACAACAAAACTCCCTAAACCAGCATCGGGATGGTCATCGAATGGTTCCTGTCGCACGTGAATATGTGTGAATTAGGATGAGTGGCTGAAAAAAACATTGTGTAATTACGACAATCAACAACAAAGACAATCTTTGCTTTGCACGATCACTTGTTGTTGCAATCGAACATTATATCAGCAGCCAACCAAATGCCTCTGAGGACGATGTTAAACGCTTCAGAAGAACTTGCCAAGAGGCCAGAAGACTCCATGAACAGGCTGGTGTAGCTCTCGGACCTTGTGGACTTCCTAAATTTTAACAGTTTCAAGAACATTTAAAACAGCATGATTAAAGGCTGTTCATATTCAGCGCTGAAGCTAACTTCACTCCAGTGTTTGTTGGTCCAGACACTTGTAAAAAACCAATATGTCTGTTACATTACGACAGACATTTTGCCGTCCTCACCAGTATGCAGTCTTTTTTCAACCGATCTTACTTTTGCTGGCTGTGTCTAAAAAATAAATAATACTTTGGCTCTAATAGTGCATATATTAGCCATACCAACCATATATGCTCAACGGCCTTTAATTTATCTGCAGGGATTACAGATTTGACACACCACAGCTGCGTAAAAAAATGCCACAGTTGCAAAGATGCTCGTTGTCAACCTGTTGCAGATTTTTCTTGGTTAAAATGTGCAACGTGTATACGTTATTTTAAAGGTGAAAGTTGCCTACAACTACATTTGCAAAATCATACATGTGCCACATTTCGACGATGTAAAATCTGTTTTTTAACAATTCGCAAAAATGAGACACATAACTGTGGAAAACATTCCTGCCCTTATTGTAAGCAGCAGGTGGGCACGAATTATCTATGCTACATTTAAAAGCCCAAAACTGTAAATGAACAGCCATCTGTTGATGTCCAGGAAGCCAGCACAAGCAAAGGCACTCTGAAACGTAAAGCTGACAATGTGGTTGATGGCCCAATGATAAAAAAATCTAAATCAAAGCATTTGCTGCCACCTATTGTCATTTACTTTGACTTTGAAGCGATGCAAGAAACAGGTGTACATAAGGCAAATCTTGTTGTTGCTCAACATGAGGATGGGTCTACTGAAAAGCAAAAAATCTTTGAAAATGATGAACAGTCAAGCGCTCGAGACAAGTTTTGTGAATGGGTTTTCAATGAGAGGTGTGGTCATCCTATTGTTGAAAGACAACAAACACAACCATTTATCTTTATTGCCCATTATATGAAAGGTTATGATGGTTATTTTGTACTAGAGTACCTTTACCAATACAATCTGTTGCCGGAAGCAATTTACACTGGTACCAAGTTAATGTGGTTGACTGTTCAACAGCTTCACATTAAATTCATCGATTCATTCAACTTTTTGACCATGCCACTTTCCAAGTTTCCTGAGACTTTTGGCCTTGTTGAGTTAAAAAAGGAGTATTTCCCACATTTGTTTAATACAGCCGAAAACCAATACTACAGTGGCCCCATCCCAGATATCCGCTTTTACAATCCTGATTCTCTTTTGATTAGTGCTAGAAACAGTCTTCTTCAATGGCATAGCGAACAAGAGGCGTCTGAAACAACATTCACACTCCAAACAGAATTGGTTTCGTACTGTGATAAGATGTCACAATTCTTCGTGAAGGTGATGCACAACTATAGCTGCATACTGCCATCTAGTTTATCGAGCAATTTTCATGCCTGAAAACAGCATTGCAATAATACCACAAGGGTGCTATTGGGGTAATTTTAAACAGAGTGCTAAAGCATTGCGCTGGCTTTCATGGCTTAACAGTCGGGCACAGCAAGGCGATGTCATAAAACATGCAAGAAATGGTGGAGAAGTAAAGGTCTATGCAAAGCTTTTGTGCTTAATATAGTAAAACTGAACAGGCATCATGTTAATGCTATATTTACAATACTTTCAGGTCTATCAAAACTTCCATGCTGACTGTTATAATAAAGCAACAAGAACTGTATACGAATTTCAGGGGTGCTACTTTCATGGTTGCCCAACATGTTTTTCTTCAGAGACCTTAAGCACGCTACGGCGTTGTACAATGGGAGAAGCTTTTGCACAAACTCTAGATCGTACTACAACACTTAAAAATGCAAACTTTAATGTTGTTGAGATTTGAGAGTGCGAGTATGAGAAACTTTTAAAAACAAATGCTGTGATGCGGGCATACGTAAATGATTGCGGCATTTTAGAAAAATTAGATCCCTGTGATGCATTTTTTGGTGGCCGCACAAATTGTGCAAAAATGCACTATGAAGCATTGGATGATGAGGTTATCAAGTATTACAACTATGTTAGCTTATATCCAGACATTAACAAGTATGGGGAAATGCCAGTGGGCCATCCTCAAATTATTCTAAATCCACCCTTACCTTAGAAAACACGCATTTTTTATGAATTTTAAAAATGCAAAGTTCTACCTCCAACAGACCTATACCATCCTATTCTCGCATACCTTTCCTAAAAAAGGCTACTGTTTCCACTATGTCGTACTTGTGCTGACCTACGTCAAATTACGCCATGTCATCATTCTGATGAGGAACGGTCTATCACTGGAACGTGGATCACTCCTGAAATCGATGATGCAGTTCGTCATAACTACAAAATCACAGCAATGTATGAAGCATGGCATTTCGACACAACAGCAAAATATGATGCTAATGGTGAAGGCAAATATCCAGATGGTCTTTTTGGAAAATATGTTGATTGCCTTCTTAAAGTAAAACAGGAGTCCAGTGGTTGGCCAAAACATATTTCAACAGATGATGAAAAAGATAACTTCATCGAAACATACTTTCAAAATGAAGGTCTGTGTTAATGTGCTACAAGTATTTTATATTATATTTCACCAGCTTAATTATTTTTTTTTGTACACACAGGGAATCGTTTGGACTGGGATAGTGTAGTTAAAAACCCTGGATTACAGACAACAGCTAAGCTTTTGCTGAACAGGTAAATTATATTCTGGTGATTATTTTTTTTTACCGCACAATGTGGAAACTGTTTATTCATTGTGATTTTTCTTTCTGCAGTCTCTGGGGGAAATTTGGACAGCAAGAATCTCTTCCGAAAACCGAGTATGTGACAACGCTGGATCGGTTCATCCAGCTCCTGATTTCACCTGAGAATGACGTGACAAATGTTTACAAGGTGAATGATGAAATGATGATGGTGACATTTGTGACTAAAAATGATTTCATCATTCCCAGTGGTCGCACTAACATCATCATAGCAGCATTCACCACAGGTCTGGCACGTTTGAAATTATATCATTTGCTTTAACGCCTTGGTACCGACACCCTTTACATGGATACTGATAGTGTAATTTTTAAAAGTAAAATTGGCGAGGATAAATTACAAGATCTTCTTGGGGAATCTTTGGGTAAAGTCACTAATGAGATTCCGGATGGGCTTTTTATTAAAGAGTTTATTTCTGGTGGGGCTAAAAATTATTCATACAGGTTGAATGATGGTCAGGAAAAATGGGTAGTATCGGGAATTCTGCAAATTTTCAAAAACCAGCAAAAAATGAGTTTTGATGTGATAAAATCCATGGTGCTTGCGTCTAAAGGACACGCCGATTCCATCATGTTTCGCGATAATGAGATTAGCAGAATCAAGTACACTGGTGCAATAGTGAACAAAGATTCCCACAAAACTTACAGTATTCATTATAAAAAGGGTGTTGTGGATAAAGTGACGTCAACTGTTTACCCTTATGGTTATAGATTTAATAATTGAATTGTTATTTGTAAATACTTTGTGTACATTAAACTCTTTACTGTTAAAACATGTCATTTTTTTACTGATAAAATGCTAAAACAGAATTGGTCAAGCATTAGATTGAAAAATGTCTATTAGCGAGCAACAACAACAGCAGCAAGAGCTGCTAAAAAGTATTTATTGCAATCCCTCACATCCTGCAAGTTTTGGAGGTGTAATACCTTTACATGCTCAAAGTGGTGTTGATAAGACAACTGTTAAGCAATGGTTGCCATATCAGGACACTTACAAACTTCATAAACCAGGTCAAAAAAATTATGCTCGAAACAGAGTAATTGTTGCTGGTATTGATGATCAATGGCAAGCTGATCTAGTGGACATGTCAGCCTATGCTCGATATAATGATAATGTGAAGTACATTTTAACTATAATAGACATCTTCTCGAAATATGAATGGGCAGTTCCGCTATGCAACAAAACCTGTAAGGCCCTTGTCTTGGCACTAAAAAGTGTGTTTAAAAAAGGTCGAGTTCCAATTAAATTTAACGCTGATCAAGGAACAGAGACACAAAGTGATAAAAAAGCAACTGTTATGGAACGTTTCATTCGCACATTGAAAACTAAAATGTGGCGCTATTTTACGCATAACAACACATACAAGTATATTGATGTGCTGCAAGATTTTATAAGTGCATACAACCACAGCAAACATCGTGCTATAGGAAGGCCCCAATCGAGGTGACTATTAATAACGAGAATATTGTCTATAAGAAACTTTATGGCAATGCAGTTCATTAAGGAATGAAAATTAAATTTAAGTTTAATGTTGGAGATTCTGTCCGTTTAAGTAAATAACAAACGCGTGTTCGATAAAGGTTATCTACCAAACTGGACAGAAGAAATTTTC
>JAQGBW010003157.1:0-17155 GCA_034698625.1 Julus scanicus
AGGTTAACCCGGAGTTATTTTATAGCCCGAGGTTAGTAAACCCTAGATTTAACCTCTGTTGGTGCAACCGGCCCATAGTATTTGTTTTGAGTATAAGTACAGGCTTAAATAAGTCTGAAACCGGCTGTAACACTAAACTTGTGTTCTAGATCTCCACTTGTATAATGCTATAGATTTCACGGTTTAGTGGGGGGGGGGATGGGGAGGAAATTGAATTAACTAATGCGACAATCTTTACATATAGTCTTAAAGTGTTCAAATAACTATAATACAATTCAGCACTTAAAGTAAGAAAACAATGAAATAAATCTGAATAGAGGGTTTAATGTTGTTTAAACGTTGATTATGTTGCGATTAGTTAATCTAGAATATTGTTTGAATCAAAAAAAAAATAATGAAGACAACTCGGAAAAATCGCCAAAGTTTATTTCTCAAACGCACACAACATTTAATTGCAAAAATGTAGGCAACATCCCCTGAATGCATTAACTTAAGTGCAATTATTTTTCTCCAATAAGAACCTAGAGACAACAGTGGTTTGTTGATTGTTTTCGCAACTGTTTAAATACCACAGAATTGCGCTAAATTCACGTGCACACAAGTTTTTTTTTTCGTGAAAACAAATCAAATAATTGAAAGACAAAGCCCGTACTTATATTTGAGTAACCATGAACGTCTCGATTAAATGTGCCACCCTGTATTGGTTTATATACTGTAAAAAAAAAAAAAACTCCTCCTCAGCCCGGATTTTTAAATCAAGTTGCGATTTTAAGATATATTTATGGCGTGCAACGGAATCATTTTTGCCATTTTCCCCGTCGCGTGTAAGCAATCTCTTATTTTCTAACTGAAACGCAATTTCGCGATAAATGCATTTTTAGGCTATTCTTTACTGCAATTTGCTGAGTCGTGCCGCATTTTTTCCTTCGTTCCATCCCTCCCTTCGCCCATAAATAAAAATAGTAGTTTTTGAAGCGAACATACATCTTCAGTCAGAAGTGTCTCATCCCATGATTTGTCTTTACGGCTGATAAATAGTTATCATTCTTCTAGTTAAATGAGTTGTAACACACATGACTTAACTCGTTTTTCCAATACGTTTTACTCGCATCATGTAAAATTCATCAGACGTTCGTTTAGACCACTGTGGGAATTGGCTACAGTAGTAGAGGGGAAAAAAATGGCAAACGATAAAGAAGCAAATGCAAAAGAAACTAGGGATCCAAAAACGATCAAAGCCTTCGAACAACCCAATATTTTACTCAAGTGTCGAGGGCATAAAAAAGTTTCCAATTTCATAATGCCAAACACAGCTATCGGCACATCAAACCGGAGTAGAAACCAAGAGATTAAGACAATAGAAATTCTTGTTTCATTTAATCTGCACTTTGATGTCCATACTTTCATAAATTATAAGTACATATTTTTTTAACAGAATTTCTGCCTAATTTGCGAATTACAATTTATTAAAATTTCAAGAAGCATTGAAATAGTTTTCATCTGCACTTTGATGTCCATATGTTCATAAATTTAGCCCTATTCACACACAACCGAATATAGTCTGCTACCAGATAGATTAGGGTGTGAGCATGCGCACTTCAGCTCTCGTTTTTTAGGTCGGACATAAGCCCCTCCCATATTCTTGTCGAGAAAAAGCTCAACTTGGTTTATCTTAGGCAGACAGCCTAATCTCTGCTGTCTGGTTGCTTACGTCACAAAGTCAGTTCTCTGTTAAGTTGGTTGTGTGTGAATCCAGCACATTTTTAACAGAATTTCAGCATAATTTGCGAATTACATGAAGAAGCATTGAAGATGAGAAGTTGATTATCTAATTAGAAATTTATAAACTAACGATGAAACAGTGAACTTAAAACAAAATATAAACAAGAATCAAAGTGCAATCTTAAAAATTACCCTAGAACTCTTACGTATATTAATAATTAAAACACGTGATCTACTTATCTATTAGCCACTACCGTATAGTAAATAGTTTTAAAAAAATGTCATTAAAAATAAATGATAATTAATTTAGCGCCCTGCATTAACTCTGCAGCATAATTAAATTTTCGAGCGAGGCCAAAAAGTGAACTCGCTTTTTTGATTTCAATATAATAAATGGGCGAGTTTAATACTGGGGCTTCGTATAATATATTCATTTAGCACCATGGGACCAATCAATCACACGTAAAAATACCCGTAAAAACAAACTCTTCAATACTTCATGGCTTCGAAGGTGATTTTTTGCGTTCAAATCTTTATCGCTAATTGTGATTAATAAACTGGAGGTATTTTAATAAAATATCACGCGCGAGCTGCATTTTTTAATTATCAACTGAAAACCATAATAAACGCATAGTAATGAGAAGAGTTAAGACAGTACTAACAAAATAAAAAAAAAATATGAAATATCGGGCCTCGTTGCATTATTAATGTCAGGGCTGCTTGTTCACTAATGATGGTATTAAAAATTTTAATAAAACAATTTGTTTTCATAATATTGCGCCAGGCACTTTATCAGACTACAAAAAAAATATCTTCGAAATAATCAACCAAAAACAACTACAGTTGCAAGATGATATTCGCTATTATAGAAAAGTGCCCCATTTATAAAAGCTTTTTGTTAAAATATCTATAACTCTTATTGTTGGTTCTTTAAGACCGTAAAATCCCTTAAGGTGAATCACAACCATTACTTTCAATGGGCGAAATTTTAAAACAATCACAGACAAACAAAAAGACATTAAATAAAAATAAAAATTGTTTAAAATATAGCCTGATAAATCAGCAATGGTATTACTTTTTGGTTTTTCACTTTGAAATGGTAGATTTTTTAAAAAAATAATAAACAAGTTTGAAAAATGTCCGTTAATTTGCATTCTCATGCTGCCACCTGCTGGTAGAATGGGCAAAATAACGGACATTTTTCAAACTTGTATAATAATTTTAAAAAATCTGCTATTTCAAAGTTGAAAACGAAAGAGTAATACCATTGCTCATTTATCAAGCTATTTTAAACAATTTTTATTTTTTATTTAATCTCTTTTTGTTTGGCTGTTATTGTGTTTTAAAATTTCCCCCATTGAAAGTGATAGGGTTGTGATCCAGTTTAACGAATAAATTAGCCTAAAAAAATCAAATGTTATTAATAGGAGAAAACGTTTATGAATAAGTTTATTTTACATATGATACAAATTTTGCATATCTTAAATACATCTTTCGTTTGTTAACTTGCGTTGGCTATTTTAGGCTAAATTTTAAGCTCATCGACTATGCAACTATACTCGAATAACATGTTGTGATGGGGTTAAGTAAATTTATCGACGATTTTTGGGGTTGCGAGAATTCATGACAAAAAAATGCATTCGTACATTGGTTATGCACTTCACAGGAAAAATGACCCCAGACATGAATTCTTTATAGACCCAATTTCATGTACTGCATGCAATGCTCAGTATGTATGTAAGTATACTGAATACATGTAAACAAAATGCCTTGTTGTAAAATCACTATCATGTACATTAATGTTTCTGATTAATATTTAAGAATTATAGATTAATCAGGTGTTATTTGCAAATTGCAATCGATTCTGGAAACACATTTATAAGTTAGAATTCATGAGATTTCTAAACCTTACTACTAGTACTTGACTTCAACTTCTTTGAATTACAATTCAATTACAGCGTAAGTGTTGTTTTCAAATGTTCATTTATAATCTCCCGGGAATCTTCTACAAACTCATTCCCCAATTGGATGCCATGAATGTTTTATGTTTCCTTTATTGCTGTTTTTATGGCAGTTACCTCTTATAGGCTATTGGTATACAGTATAACCGATATTGATGAACACTACATGCTTGTTTGCCATTTCTGCATACCTGTTTGCCGCATGATTGCTATTTCACAGGTTCTTAATTAGCTGAAAGACCCTGATAATTAGATCGCATCTGACCTGTTAGTCATTTTCATTATGAAGTGATTTTTCGTCTCACCTTCATTCTCAAATACCACATACACTGTAACACAAACAAATCTAAAATACCAGAATGACTAATCGAATTAAGACCTGCATTTTTCAATTAAAAAGTAAATTAGTTAATTAACATTGACAGTAGTTACATTAACGTTTACATATAGATTTATAAAAGCGGCTTTATGGAACCAAAGAGAACGGAGATATGACATTTGTAAACAATCTGGAGTTCGTCAAGCACCATTTTTGCATTCATCATCGGTTCATCTCAGAAGTAAAAATGCTCACCAAGTAATTTAATGCCATTCGTTAGTAAAAATAAGCTATATTTATGCCGAGAGTAAAGCACAAATATCCATACGAGAATAAGACTGAAGATTTGTTGTATGCAAAAGACTATCTTTTCGAGTGTTTTTTGTTTTTCGTTCACATTAAAATGAGTGATCATAAATCAAACAGTTTAATTGCTGCATAAAACACTCCTCATAATGGCATTGTTTGCCATGACTGGTGCGTTGCAGCATGTCACGACTTTATAAGTCGAAAATTATATTTACATGCATGCTGGGTATTTAGAAAAGAAATATAAAAACCAGAAAGCAGCTATTATGATGACATAAAACAAATGGATTTAAAGCGAACCATTGCTAGCAGTCGTATACCATTGATATAAAGAATTTCAAACAAAAATATACTTATTTGTTTTTAAGGCCACAAACTGTTTGGGAATTATCAAAGTCACCACATGATAAAATTAGAACAAACCAATGAAAGCAATCCAGTTACTGTTTTTGTAAAACACTGTTAAAAAATCCACTCATGGCTTATAAAAGTTCTGTTGATGTATCAAATAGAAGACCCTTTAAACCACAAACTTTCCCAAATTAATTATTTCCTACGCATTAATGATAAATTTGCATGAATCGTGTCTAAATTTGAATAAATTTCAAATGAAAAGTGCAAATAAAAAATATCGTTAGTGATAATCGGCAGCCCTCTCTCAGGAACCGCAAAGATAATATCTGCGATACAAGTTTTAAGGCAATAAATAATTAATTTAAATTATCCGCATCAAAATTGCCGAGTTCAGTAGCACCTGCCACCTAATTGCACTCCATGAATACACTCAAAAAAGAGGCATGCAATATAGAAAACAATTTCGTTAGTTGGATACTTAATTATTCATTACGTTGTTGATACGAAATGTGCATTTTATGACATGTTGAAAATGAGCGCATATACCGTATATATCATTAAACATGCAATACTCTATCGTAACCTGCCTGCATATTTAAGAGGATTTAATTAGCCTGACTCCTGATGTTCAAATGGAGGAATTATATTACAGATATATTTTATGCGGATGCTCTTGTCAAGTCAAGAGCCAAAAAAAAAAGATAACATAAAAGTTGAAACAAATTTATGTGCATTTTCTATATGGTTACATTTGTGGTATAACTCAGTTTACAAGTTCTAAGCATATTGCGAAGCAGCAATTTAAATATTAACAAGACCAAAAAATGAGGGGGGGAGGGGCGGAAGATGGAAATCAAATTATTCTTCATAGTAATACAACTGAGATCATTAACTACCTGATTTTTCTTTTATACACTTAGTTTATTTCTGATATCGATATTCTTTATACATGAACGATGCCGCCTAAAAATGTAAAATTTTAAAAAATGACGTATTCATACTGATCCCACCGCTATAATCTAAACTGTCTAACAAACAAGTTTTTCAATGCTTTATACACACATTAAGAAACACGAAACTGAAATAAAATTTATTGTCGAAACGTGGTTTCGTGAACATATTTTCATAAACAGGTTTGTCCAAATGTAGGTGTCCACACAGGAACTGTTTGCTGGTCGAGGTTTGCTCCACCCACTTTATTGCAGATGACGCTTGTACTAGGGTGAGCACAAAAACTATATTCGCCTCGTAGCGCGAGGAGTATAAAAGCCTTGGCAGGAGCGCCTTGACCATGAAACAATGTTTCCTTTGAACCTCACCGCCTCTTGAGCGATCACCGAAATGTTTCATAGAAACACTTTTTTAACCAAAAGTTTCCTGAAACTTGGTTGCAGAAATCTGATGAGCATCCAGATATCGCAAACATGTTTGTAAAACCTTGTTTCAGTTTCATATATAGTGTG
Source organism: Julus scanicus (assembly GCA_034698625.1). NCBI lineage: Eukaryota > Metazoa > Arthropoda > Diplopoda > Julida > Julidae > Julus > Julus scanicus. The sequence continues at coordinate 6,129 of JAQGBW010003157.1, forward strand.
TACTAGGCATAAAGCAGTTTTTAAGCTTTTCAATATTTCAATATTAAAACATGACCTCAAACAGCTATTCTGTTGAACAAGTAACAGCAAGAAATGCACAAATTTTAAAAAAAATGACATTTTCATACTGATCCCACTACTATAATCTAAACTGTTTAACAAACAAGTTTTCTAAAGCAGTTTAAGAAGTTTTCAATTGTGCAACATAAAAACACGACTTAAAACAGCCATAGTGCTGTACAAGTAACAGCATGAGAATTTTTTTACATTGAACACACGTTGTAGAAAGTTGGAACTAACAAGCATTTTTTCACTGTTTGGCTGATAATTACAAGAGCCATTTTTCCATTTCTCACTTTGCCATTCCTAAGCTAATAGACGAGAATGATTTTCAGTAAGAATAGATGGGCGTGGCACGCCTATTAAAATAATTACAGCGAGCTCAGCCTAGCGAATATCATTCTTGAGTATCATTACGCATTGGCCATAAAGTAAGATACAAAGACTGCTAATTGCTGCAAGCTTCCTAATAAATGACCACAACTCACGCTAAACACGCGTTGGATTTGCCGTGAATCCCGGCCTATCAATCTTTCGCTGATAACAAATATGAGCCCATTATAGCCCTACGTAAATCACAACAATGCGCTGGAACAAATTTCTGGCATGAACGAATCCAACTGTAATGAATTCCATATGCGTTTAATGGCCATCTATAGCACGGACGTGAACGCGAGCGTCGTTATTGAGTTTCATCCTTCGTGTAGACACGCTTCTTATTTCTACTTTACTGATTACTGTATTATGTTTCCGCTTCAGATATTCAATTATACCACAGTCGGCTGGCGAACCAAATTCAGATCAGGAGGATCTGCGACTCTGATATTAAGCTTCTTCGGAACGCCTACACGGTGCCTTTTCATATTTAAGATTTTCGTTGAAATAGCACAGGCGTGAAAGATAAGATTGTCGAATCATGAAGTGGGACTACTTTAATAAGTAAACTATCTAGATGCACACTCGATTATGTTTCCCCTCGCCTGTTTATTCCGCGAATTGTTCTGCCAGACATCTACCGCAACTGATAATTGGCTTTCAGGATTACAAACGCACACCCACTTGATTGTAACTCCCTAAGTTGAAAACTTGTAGCCATATTTGCCAACGTGATATCATTTTCAAAGAAAAAACCACAATAGCTTGCATAGCTATAGTATTCTCTTTCAAAAACAGGAGAAGACAAAAACACACACACGCCATCTTTGATGAATTGTAGCAAAATGGAAACTAGATTGTCCATCATATTGGTGTTGTTTGTACAAAACTCATCTTGGTAACATCATATAATAAAACAAAAATTCAAGCGTGCAAAAGTATCACATAGAAAAGTCGTTATTTTTTCAATAAAAATCAATAAGGAACAAGGAAAACTATCATGATGGATAAAAAGGGGGTGAAAGAGTGGGCTCTTGAACTTAAGAAAATGAGAGCAACGAAAGCGAAGGGGGGAGAAAATAGAAATCTGCCACAAATGTTTCTACAAAGAAAGTGATTTGAAAATTTAGCGAAGAACAACTCATTCATAATACATGAATTGGGAAACTTTGTTGTTGCGTCGCTAGGAGGAAGCAGCTGGTGGGTTTTCAAACTTGGGTCGTTCATGGTCCTATTCATTCCCTTGCACAAACTTTGAGCAAAAAAAAAAGAAATGTTGTTGGAAAAAAAATCTTTCGCTAAACATCATCACATAATAGCATAGAGAAACAGATCGATTTCTGTTAGTCTGTTTTTCCTCTTTTCCACTTTCAAGTGTTAAATATTAGATGACACTCAAGCAGCGGGTAATGGATGGTAACTCATTGTTTAACGCCTGATAAAGCCTTTCAGAAATATTGGGTGTGCGCCCTCAGGTGGATTATAAGGCACCCATTATTATAAAACACTCCATTGGCCGATGACAGTTATACATCATCAAATTTGATAATACTGTACTTATGGTACTTACCAGCATCTGACCCCAGAAATTCACGAAAGGCAATACCACGGTTACCACTCTCTCAAGTGAAAATATCTTAAAAGCTGCCCCCGAAATAATGAATCAACCGCGAATGCATCAGTTTGTCACATTTCGCAATGAGTTATTGGATATTGCCACGCAACATCTAAACAACATTTTCGAAGTTGGAATTTATTATTGATGTTTACTGCAAAGTCCGACAAATCAAAAGAAAAACATGTTCTCAAAAATCAGTTATGTCATTAATCGATTAATATGCTTGACAATATCAAACGATGTAGAAATCTACGACCATTTATCTGTTTTGAATATATTGTTGCAGTTGTTATTGTGCGAAGTTTCTGATCATATAAAGTTTTAGTGTGTTTGTAGTTTATTTTTAGCTGCTTATTTTAATCAAATGCTCTCTTTGCATGAAGTGGATGTTAAAAAATGTGTAATCTACGAGTAATTGATTTTACATGGAGATCAACTGTGATATCTGGTTAGTTTTCCCTGGCTTCGGCAGATGCAATGGTGTCATTTGATCCACCCTAACACAAGTACAGGCTTCGTATAACGACCAATTCATTAATTGGGGAGCCATTTATTGTTTCGCGAAACTCGACTATGAAGAAAAGTCAAAAGGGTAAAAGGATCCAGATAGTTTAATGAACAATGATCTCGGTATAGAAGACGCATCTTTTGTAAGAGCAGATTCGGAAAGTGTCTTCCCTAAGTAATTAACCACGATGCCTCCTAAGATTTTCTCTTCGTCTCTCTTTTCATTTTTTTTTCCCTTTTTTGTTATTATTATTTGGAGGACGAGCATGGTTGAGAATATCCTTCAAAAACTCAACATAGAATACAGAAATAGGAGAGAATCAAAATTCACTTTCACGTATATAAGGCTACAATTGTTATTCCTAAAACGGGTGTTAAGAGTGATATTGTTGAGAGAGGGTGGTCTTTTTGTCTTGTTTTTCATCAGTGCATCTCCCATTTATCTTATAAGTTCACGTACAGTCGCGGTGCTAATTTCTGGAGTGTTTTGTCAACCCGAAAAGCTCTGAAGACAATAAAAGTGGAGAGGGTATAGCATCCTTCATACTCCATTATACATCAGCGTGTGTTGTCCCACCATGCAAAGCGTTTTGCTTCTTGATTGCTCAAGTAGTCCTATCCAAATGCGTTCGACGATGCCAAGAATTCTGATTAGCCCTTCTCAGAAGTTCTTTACATAGATGAAAAGAAGTAATTTAATCGAGCGAAAGCAACGTCGCCTAGCTTCCAAAGAGCATTTCGCATTTACGAGTCCAATAAAGCCGAATTTTCTTGCCTTCAGATGCAAGATCGAGATACAAGGGTTGCAGTTACACGTTATATTAATAAAATGGTGTGAAGATTCCATGGCACATATTTTTCTTAAAAGGATTCACCACATTTATGACGCCAATGTAACATGAATTTGCTGCAAGGCAACTGCATGCATGGATGGGACCGTTAATGATAATGCAAATAGTCTTAACCAAAGGCAACCTGTTGTCCCAAATATTTTTTCTTGAACTGCCTCTTGAAGCACGCATCGCAGGATGCCAAAGTATACAAAAGAGAATCTCAGTAGCCCATGGTTTCTATGAGCGATTATGTCTATACCTGCCCAAGATGCAGTTTGAAGAGAAAATAAACCTAAGTGCGCAACAGTTGCTCAAGTTCTCACGTATTCCAAGTAGGCGGAAATAATTCGGTCATTGTCCGGCATCCTCTCTTCTCTTTGGATGTGGTCAAACTCTTGCATATCACTCATCGGTCAACGTTGCGATGTTGTTGTTGTTGTTGTTGTCAATATGGTATTGCGACGAATGTTAACACCGGCAGCGCCACGGATTTGCCTGAATGGGAAATACACGATGGCAAAAAGAGGATTTTCCGCCTGACTCGCGAACGTTTAAGCGATTTTGCCGCGAAATAAGCTTTAGTCGTGTTTGTGAACTCAATTGGGGATGGATTGGGCCGTAAACAACGTAGGCATCTTTAGTGTTGGAACGCCCATGCACAACCACACGGGGGATTTAAAACCATCAGAGAAAACTGAAAATACCCAAAAAGATGTCCGTTAAGTCTGGAATCCATGCCAATGGGAATCCTTTTTCCACTTTGTCAATTTCTTAAAACACGAGATAGCATAATAACATCTTTGTTAACATCGACTATACGTGTATCTCCATTAGCCTTATTCCTCTTCAGCACCCCCTAGTGTGCCACTAAGGGGTGTTGAAGAGGAATAAGGATTTTAAAGATTGTTCAGCAATAAATTCTATACGAATCCAAACGATACGATATCTATGCAGAATTCCAACTTAACTGGATACATATTCCGTGAATGGGCAATACATTGCCTATATATGTGCAATGGATGGTCTTGCCCACAAAAGTATGGTCTTGTATTTGTAGGGGTATGAAGTGATACTTGTACAAAAAGTACAAGTTGTTGTGTTCCACAGATAATATTTCTAAAATTGTAATTTGTTAGACCATACCTTACAAGTTACAAACAAATCTTGTCAGTTTACAAGTGTTCTGTTCCACGAAGGTATTGCTATTAGCAAATTGCTCGTAACTTGTAGTGAATTTGTTATAGGTAAGTGATTACTTGTAAATTACGTATTGGAAAGCATTTGGAATAGGAACAGAACGTTGTTAATTGAATAAACATGTGGTCCAGTGACAGTGAAGATCACTATCTGTTTTTGACAAATTGCTGCTAAATTTACCAAAAAAGTACGCTTTTTCTAGCTTCAATAGCACAGAGAAGTAGCATTTTATTTTCTCGAGACGCCATTTTCTTTTTACCTTAGACTCGTACTTTTGTGACACCACTTGTACACATTTACTAATAATTTACAAGTTGCTGAGATTATTGGTGGTATGCAATATACTACAACTCCATATACTTGTAACTTGTGCACTAATACTTGTACATTTTTGTGGAATAAGGCCCAGGTGTGATCAGTTAAGTTTTGGAGAAAAACCTTTCTCGGCCATCGAAATTACACTTGTATTTGGCCGCACGCACGATTTGCGAAGTTTTCCTACATGCATTTTTTATGTCGTTGACCTCTCCTCGTAAACTGGACAAAAGCCATTACCTATGCACTCTTAGCACACGCATCTAAAAGTCCATCTCCTCAGCTAGTTTGGCTGCAGCCAATACGTCAAAGCCATTGCTATACGGACTGATTTATTGATGAGTGTATTTGCAACAAAATGGGCGAGGGAAACATCAATAATCAATGAAGAAACGGTGAAAACATGAGCACTTTGCCGAGTGATGAAGGCGCTTTTATGCCACTGCGGGACTCGTTTCTTACGCGCAACAACTTGGCTCTTACAAGAGTCCAAAGACTTCGGGGACCCGCGGTGGCGATGACGCACTCTGATACGGGACATTGTCTGTTTCGGATATGTGCGATACCGTTTCTGAAAATACGGGTATTGACTTTGGAAAAAGCTATATAGAGCTGGAAGGTATGACTCGCTTTCATTGTGAGAGAAACCAATCTGAAGATGGAGCGATGAACTCAGACAAAACCAGGTCTAAACTTAAGAGGGTGCTAACGCTTTATATACCCATAACACACAAAAAATTATAGACATCAACTCGTAGTACTTGTACATAGTTCCAGTGGACTCTGAAGATTCACATCTTCAGACTTGGTGAATGGCAAAACAGTATACCCTTCAAATCTAATCTAATGTGGATGATTGGTTGGGTAGGGTTTAAGGGCCCGAAAGGCAACTAAGGCTAAAAAGGACCCAATCAATAATGGATTTATCTTGCAGACCCCTCTGCAAGAATAAGGGACACGCGTAAATTGGCAATAAATTAGATAGACTGGGCCCTTAATCCAAAAAAAACGCCATACCGAGCTCCCAGTCAAAATATCACAGGACCAAAAATACAGAAAAGGTAGAAAAAGGATTGCAGGTAATAGGAAAAAGCAGGGACATAAGTTAAAAAAAACAGGAAGGAGATGGCTAAATGAGAGAAATTGAAGAACACAAAAAAAGGAATATGGCTAATCTCTCCTAGGATGGAAGTGAGATGCAGCAGTACTAAACCAGCATGAATGTTGCTGTTGAAATCGTTAACGTATCTCATCACGTGAGGCTTATCATCAAATGGGTTACAATTGAAACATACGAATCATGGTTAGTTTCTTACAGTTTGGTTATTTTCTCGAGGTAGCTGAAACGTCAAATTAAAGTGGGCGTTCAGCCTGTTTATTTAGAAACTGCACTAATAACGACAGTCGATATAGCCCAGTGCGAAGTCATCGCCTCAAACTCTTTAACTAGTACCGAGTCTTGAGCAGATTATCTTTAAATTATTAATAAAAATTTCAAACAAAAAAGCACTTCGAGCTATCGTAAGCGTTGAAGGACGATGCAGATTGCCTAAATCTCTCTCCTTCTGAGCACATAAGAGCGAACATAACTTTTATTGGATTTTTTTTTTCACGATAGCAACATGCATCCTACCATGACTCGTAAACAAACTGCTGTATGCCGCAGTCAAGCTAAGAAAGCTTTGAATGGTCGTCAATAACCATAACCAGTTGCAATACCGCAAGAGTGCATGATTTATATCACTAATCGTCGCATTTAAGCTTATAGATGGATGCCACCATGACGTAGCAAATACACATTTTACCTTACCTACAGTATATACTCTAGAAAGCATCAGTGGCAGTATACAGAGGGAGTAAAAAATAATGAAGACCCTTGTCCTTGCCCTATATGCAGACACTGCAAAAAATTACAACAATGTTCCTGTTCTTAAATTAATTTCATCTATACACCTACCATTTTAATACAATATAAAGTCAAAAAGCAAGGACTTAATTACTCAGCAATTCGATTAACAACAATATTTTTTGTTAAAGTTGTATTTCAAAAATGTTCCTACTGTTACGTTATTGCTGCTTAATTTCAAATGCAAATAATTTGATTACTAAATAATTTTCTCAAAAATTTCCCATTACACCTTATTTTTTAAAAACAGATATTAGAAATCCGATTTTGTCCACTCCCCACTGGCTCTTGTTGCCAACAATAAGTGCTTGCCTCCAAAAAGATTGCTCTTCAGATGTCCATGTCGCTCGCAATATATTTCCGTTTATAAGAGTTAGTTACACGTAAGAATGATATCTACAGTATTGTGTCGGTGGACGTCTTTTTCTTCCGTTTACAAAGCTTTTAGTAATTGAATTTGTTGATCTAAAAATGTGATGAAATGAAGGATGGTATTATATAGGCCTACGAAGCTTACATTCGGGTGTTCATGATCAACAGAAGAGGAAAAAAAAGGAAGAAAAAAAACTATCGCCGTTTCACTTCGCAATCTTGATTGGACAGCTGATGTCAAACGAGCCATTGACTTTGTCAAGAAAGAGAGGACAAAAAACGTGGATCTTTTGGAAAATCCATTTTGGGATGTCTGGGTATGGTCATCGGAGAACAGAAAACGTTGGCATTGGTCAAGTGCAAATGATAAGCATACATCACTTGGACAAAGTTGTTATTATCGGAATCGCACGACATACACTATAGAGTAGTATATGACAAAATATAGGAATTGGAACTGGTGTAATACTGAAGTGAGAATATTTCCAAAGGATGGTCGCAAGAAGATTAGATAGAGCGACATATAGCGCAAAAAAAATTTGAACCAACTCATTGATTGCATCGGGCATAGACCTACATACCTGTAAAGCTACGTATCCGCCAAAAGAAATATAAACATAAACATCAAACATCAAACATTCACAAAAAACACTAAAACATTGTTTTCAGCATGTTTTTCCAAACATGTGTGGCAAATTCCTTTGATCCGGACCGCCTCTCGAGCGATCGCTACGACACATCAAAAAACATCAAAATGTGGGGGAAAAACATGTTCGCAAACACTTCTGGACACATCAATGTTTGTAAGTGTATGTTTGTTGTGTATGTTTTTTGTGTGGTAAGTTTCTTTTGGTGGATAGCCACCTTAAGAGTTAATTTATAAAAGCAAAATTGCACATTAGTGCTCAATAGCTCATTATATGGAACCCTTCGTTAGAACGGAGTAAAACCATCCAAATTTAATTGAATCTGACACGATAGACCAAATTACGGCGTAAATATTCGTATTTATTGAAAAGAGCAACCAATACAATTAAGCTATACATAGTTGTATTTGTGTGAATTCTTGATTGCATAGCTACCATACAAAATCGTATTAGTACTTCATGAATAAATTATTAGTTTGATTTTTTTAAATTAGTTTAAACATGCAACATTTTTTAAGTATCATAAACTATGCCTATCACTAATCAATTATCTTGCCAAATTAGTGGAAAAGCCAAATCAATTGTGAATGAATACTCATTTTCATTAATTGAAAAATTCCAAGTTAAACGGAGTTATGTATAGAGGGTACCTGACTGCGCTATACTAGCTTATAGTGACAGAACGGCAGGGTGAAATGCTAGCACTTTTTCATAAATAATACATACATCTAAAGTGCATTTTTTCGCGCGTCTTCTGGGAGACGAGAGAGCAAAAGAAATTATGAACAGTAGGAAAATGGGCGAGAAAAGAGGAGGGGATGACATTTTTTTTGGTCTTTTATAAGTGTGACTCTACCATCAATGCCGAAGGATCGAAAAAGATGCTAGAGTTGGTATCGAGTAGCTCACACTGAAGTGGTGGTAGAGGAGGAGGAGAAGGAGAAGAAGAGTAAACACGAGAGAAGAGACAATTTTCTTGTTTGGGTTTTCGGTCGTTTCTTGTCACCGAAAATTGATGAATGACAAAGATCCAGGGCGACAGATTAATAGAAAACAGTGTCCCAATCGTTGACTAACGAATCTAAGAGCGAGGAAAAGTTAAAGGGGGTAAAGCAAGCACAATGTCGTGTGCGTCTAGTTGCCATGGATCCTTCGAGACCCCACATAGAATCTGCGCCGTGTACCCTTGTCAATCCACAGATGTCCATGGAGTCACTGATGGAGAAGACCAGATCCAGCGGAATAATGGTTGAAAATACAGTGTTAATCAGAACAGCCGTTTATTTGGCACGCAATTTTAAAAAAAACAAAACCCAATCTAGATTTTCTTAACTCATTTGGGACAAAACGCCATTTAATCTAGACAAGGAGTGATAAGATAGCTATTTCAGAAGTGCAAAATTTAAATCATTTAAATTAAGCTTCTGCAAACCCTTCAAGTTTTGTAACCCAACTTTACACCAGCATGCAAATTTGCTAGAAATACCACATGTCAATGGAAAAGTTAGCATAAATGTTGTTTCAAAGTTTCTACATATACCAGAGGGATGATAATACCTGAATCCAGAGTACGAACATATATCACAAGTCCAGATACGGTAATAGACTATGCTGAACCAAAATACGAGATTTGCAGCACGCCAATGATAAAATAAATGTTATCATCTCGAATCGTGCATCTTTGAGCACCTGGTGACAAGTGCCTATGGGATTAGTCTTCTGCCTTGCCATACGTATTCACATGCACATCCTACGTGCACGCTTAAGTAAAAGATCTCCCTTGCACATTGCACATACAGTCTTGACGTTTTGCATCTCCTTCAGCCATGTCAGTACAAATTCACTGATTTGAATTGTAAACGTTTAGAAACAAGCATTAAAGCGACGGATTCCGATGGGGAATTTCAGCTCACGAGAGCTACTGTGCCTACGGGGGGAAAAAGAAAGAGGATGAATTTAAGAGGGAATAGAAAAGCGGGCACAATTGGGAGTCTCCAAGTAAGGTACAAAACTATACAGTACATCACCCAAGATAGTCGCGCGAAAACAAGTGACAGCCCAAAGAGTGAAAATGGTTGATCAGTTAGTTGTTGGTTGGGGGGAAGAAGGCGCCTTGGGAGGTTAACTCTTGATAGACAGTCAACTGATTGGCTGGCATCGTGTAAGAACAACGTTATGCGCTTTTCTCTTCATTGTGGTTCACTTTGCATGAGCAAAAGAGGAGAGGAAAAAAGAAAAGAAAAAAACTTTCATAAATTCATTCATCACATTCTGTCAACAGATTTTCACCCATGCGTGGTGTATTTAAAACGCAAAGCAGTCCTCCGGTTCCAAAAAAAAAAAAAAAAAAAAAAATCTGAAAATTGGATTTAGTCCTGGGTTTACGTGTGGACGGACAACATTGCTTCGCCTCAAAAACAATGCGTTGTTCACTAGATTACTGATATGATAGACACGGACCCCTGAGGCTAAATATTGAGAAACTTGGGGTAATTATGGCATCTAACAGATGGGTTTACGAGCAGAAACATTTGAGTCAAATAAAGAAAACTAAATTCATGAGGTTTAACAATCAAAATTAGTAGAAACGGTTGCGGAGTTGTTTGTTAATGCGAGTGTACATTACATATAGTACACAATATCGCTACAATATAATTTTCAATAAAAACACAATTCAATGATATGAAACTATTAATATACAATACAGTCGATATAAATGCAATCCGGTAATGCCGTATATTAAGTCTATCGATTAAATTTGGGCTAACAATTAAACTTAATTAATTGTACGTAATGGATGTTATGCAAATAATTTTTCAACTAGGACAAAACAAATTCCTTAACTGGAAATACCTTAAAAAAAGAAAAGCAAAACTTACCTATGAAACTACAAGTTTTCCAGGTTTGAGTTAGTTTTTGGTCTAGTTGTCGCAACGCAAATTTGAACTATTTAATTTTTTATTTGTGTAGTTTTAATTTTTCAATAAATTGCTGATATTACTTTTGAGTTTTGACTGTCCCCATTTTCCCGTATTGAATGGTCTTGAATCTTCGCACCCGCACCGAAGCACTTTTACCTACTTAATCACCACCTAACAAATTATAAAACAACTTGCTTATATAGTAATACGGAGAGTGACAAAGTTCAAACTTTCGAGCCAAAAATCCGCATACTTGTTACATTCTTGGTGTCACCA
>JAQGBW010003158.1:0-17146 GCA_034698625.1 Julus scanicus
TTAACTTTTTTTGCTTGAAAACTGGGAGAAGTGTAAGTTGGACCCATTGAAATACATGGGGGGTGAAAGGGCCTTAAGGCCATTTTCCAAATACATATCAAGTAGGATGAAAAACTTCATTATGCTGACAAGGCCATAAATGTCTTAACTAAACCTATTTAAAATATTCTTGGTTGGCTAGATTCTCAAAAGTTATTGCTGTTACTCCTTATAAAAAATGTGATGACTTCACAAAGCACATTATAAGGAAACTTCTAGGCTATGGCGTGTTATTCTTTATTGATATTTCTCAAAAAAAAAAGTACGGAATGTTTGCAAAAATTCAGCGACTGAAGTGTTTTTGAAACTTAATTTCTATGAAACATGAGCCATCGTTGGTGAAGTTGTTATTTAAGGCATTTAAAATAAATAAAAATATGATTAGTCTATAGAATAAATTGCATTCTACGAGCAAATGTTGGGCTTAGCAGTTCATTCAAGAATTACTGATACTAAGATATCTTGCGGAATTGGTAAAAAAGATAAAAATCGGTTGTTGATTGATTTATAGCAATTTCGTTTTTTAGCAATTTTGATTTCTGAAACTTTGAGCAGAGATGAAATATGAATGAAAATATGATTAGTCTATATATATAGACTAATCATATTTTCATTCATTCATATTTTCATTATTCTATGTAGAATAAATTGCATTCTACGAGAAAATGTTGGGCTTAGCAGCTCATTCAAGAATTACTGATACTAAGATATCTAGAGGAATTGGTAAAAAAGATAAAAATCGGTTGTTGATAGATTTATAGCATTTTTTCTTCATTTCGTTTTTTAGTAATTTTGATTTGTGAAACTTTGAGCAGAGATGAAAAATGAATAAACGCTTCTTGAAAACCTATTTCTAACTTTTTATAATTCAAATGTGACAAGGATTATGACTCCAAAGGATCTCTGGAAACAATATCTGTGAATCCTGAAGAATTCTGGTAACTTAATTGTCAATTAATGTTTACCTGAAAGTGAAATAGTTGTAATGGTGTGACATTTTCCTTGCGGTAGCGAATGGAAATAACTGAATAGTTTCGATAGGGATAAGACTTGTGTCCATACTTGTATTCATGTTTTTCTAAACTCTGAACTTTTAGATGTTTGAAAACATAATGAACGCAGTCTGCTGAGGAGACACGGCAAAGCCGTTCTAATACTGGTTCCATCATTCTAAGCGGTGGCTGAGGAAAGTTTCCTTCAAATGCCTGGAATGATAAGGAAAAACAGGAGCCATCATTTGTCGAAATGGAATTGTGACCGACTGTCACCATGACAAATGCTCTGACTGTAATTTTTTTTTAAAGTTATCTGGACAATTGGGTGTTTACAGATGTTTCCATGGCAAAATTTTGTCAGTACATATTTTTAAATTGTTGAATTAAATGTTGACGTTGTCTAATCCTGTGGAAATATATTATTATACTGTACATGGTACCATTATGAATTAATTACATTGACAATTATTGTAATGATAACATGGTGCCTATAGTTAATGGCCAGATTGTTATCATGCAGGTATTACCATGGTGCAAGAATGTTATCATGCAGATGTTACCAAGGTAATTATTTCATTACAAGACTGTTGTCGTGGTGAAAGCATAAGGGAAGGTAACTGGAAATTTCATGAAAATGAAAAGCTCTGTTGTTTCAAAAATAATATTAAGATTTGGTACAACTTACGTTTGGCTGGATCACTGCCGATGCTCGCGGATCATAGCCGGAGTACTTGAAATAACCAATGAAGGCAGAAACCACCAATTTTTCAATTCTGGGATTATAGTAATCGGTGGATTCATCTCTACTTATTTGTTGATGTCGTTCTATCGCTGACCAAACTTTTGCTGGAATTTTCCATAACTGCTTTTTGTAGTCGATTTGTCCTAAAACGCGATTATGCCCCAATGTCAACAGCCAATACAGCATCAGCACAACTGAGGATTCCACCATGTTGGGACCAAAGATTAAAACACTGCTTTTAAAATAAAGTGCATGCTCTAATTTTACATGGTTAATCGCCAATTGAACATGTGAATATAAATCCACAGAACATGCGCTTGTGCAAGAGATTCCATGCAACCAGAATCTCACGTGCATTATATACAGGGTGTAAAATACATTTAGTTACGGACATGCCCTGGTGAAAAAAACAATAGAAACCAATAGAGATTGTTATTTGGACACTTTATTGGTTTTAATTGTTTTCTATGGTTCCTGTATTGACTTCTATTGGCATCTATTGACTTTTATGGTTTTGCTGTATTGACTGAACAATAGAAAACCATAGAAAACAATTGAAACCAATAAAACAATAAAACAATTGATACCAATAGAAAACATTAGAAATCTGTATTGTTTTTTTACCAGGGTGTACATTGAACTTTTTTATGGTATTTAACAATGCTAATATGACGTAATATGACGTTTGTGTGGTAAGAAGAATGCAGGCATGGAGGTTCGAAGAAATTTAAAAAAACGTGATTTTGTCTTAACAAATATATTAATATTTTGATAAAATATGTATGAGGGTATTTAAAAATCGTGTGAGGATTTTCTAGAAAAGTTAATTGTAACAATTGTTTTTTTCTTTCTTTTGTAGACATAGCCGCAATTGGAAAGATACGAATAAATGAAAAATGAAGTTCTCATTGAGCAAGTACTCTGGATGCATGATGGGGGCGTTGATCGGTGACTGCATGGGCGCCCCTTTTGAATTCTTGACCAAGCCGACAGCGACGATTCTTGCTCATCTAGCCCATTTTAACAATCCTGACTATTCTGGTACTCAATGTCCAACAGTTCAGCCTTTCTGCTTGAAAAATGGGAAAATAAGTTACAAAGATTGTGTTTCCAGTGATACGTTGCTGATATTTCTGTATTTTTCAGGTATACAGCAATACACGGATGATACGGCGCTTGCATGGGCACTTGCAGAATCTCTGGTTGAGTGCAAAGGATTTGTTGCCAAGCACATGGCAAAAAAGTGAGTATTTTATTTCTTAATGGAGTTTTTTTATATCAAAGTAGATCTTTAAACCTTTAAAATTGTTTTGTAAACTGGGAACCTTGGATTTTGAGATGCAATTTTAATAGGCCACTTAAAGGACCTTCCTCTATTGCAAGACCAATGACTGCACAATATGAGTGGTTGCGAACTTTCGATTAGGAGGGTTTGCATGACTTAGCTACCGTATTTTACGGACTATAAAAACATTATTAGTATCGTTGATAGTGGAAACACATGTTGTGTGCATGTAGCAAAGAAATGTCTGGAAGCCTTGGTCCAATTTGGTAATGTAATTGCTTTCTGTAATATCTTTGTGCTTCCAGCTTCAGCCAGACGTACTTCAAAAACACTCGTCGGGGTTACGGAACTTTCGTACCATTGGTGTTTGACAAATGGAAACACGATAAGGTGAAGGACGTGTTCCAGCCAGCTAGAGAACAGTTCAATGGTCAAGGCTCGTACGGCAACGGCGGTGGAATGCGCGTCTCTCCGGTGGCACTTTTGGCAGCCGATGATTATTCCAAGATGATTGATGTAAGGGGAGACAGACGTTGTTTTCAAGCCGACTTCGTTTTTAATACTATGGCTACCCAGCAGAAAAAGTACTGCACTTTATTCAAATTAACTATAGTATTTTGCAGTAAAGCGGTGTTGATGACAGAATTTAAAACTGCGAATTTTTGCAGTTACAAATGTCAGAAAATTGCAGTTTTGTTTCATTATGCACCAGAAAAACTGAAGTTAATGTGCAGAAGTGAAGTTTTTCTGAATAACTGCAGTTTTAAACATGCAATTTTATGGTACATTTTTTTTTCTGCTGGGTAGAAATGAGAAATCAAAAATTCCTGGAGATTTAACAGTTGGTTGTTTTCTAAATTTTCCAGATAGCCAAACAGAGCACACTTTTGACACATTTCCATCGTAATGGGTACAATGGCGCCGTACTTCAGTGCATGGCCGTTTGGTTGGCCCTCCGAGAGGACTCCAGCAAGCCGCTCGACGTCCCGCACTTTGTGGACACGCTCATCGAGATGATGAAAGCGGTTGAAACCACACAGGAAGGCGATGCCGCAGAAACGGGGTAACAGAACTGCATTTTTCAATTTCCCTGTAACTTTTTAAATATATCCCCATTTCAGGAAATCATTGAGTACAGTAGAAAGTTGAAATGATAAATATTTCATTTCTTTACATTTTCATATTAATTGAAGTATGTGTTTAAATTATAATAATAACATTAAAATATAATGATATTTTTCTCCCAAAAAGCATCCCCAACGAATTGCCAACGCCGTTTGTGGAAAAACTTGAAACAATGAAAGAATTTTTGTCACGGGAGGATGTCACCAGAAACGAAGTCATCGATAACTTAGGCACGTTTTCAACATTTGCATTTTCAGAGTCTTGTTGATTGACAATCCCAATCTGATATTTTAACATTGTTGCAGGACATAATATTGACGCAGTAAGGTCAATACCAACTGCTATCTATGCCTTTTTGAAAGCGACTAAGCCAATCCCAGAGATTTCTGTAAGCATCCCATCATTGTTTCATTTGGGATCCAAGACAAAAATGTGGGCGTATATAATTCAAGTACATTTTGTTTTTAAAAGATCGAAAATCCTTTCGAGCGGACCATTGGATTGGCCATCACGTTTGGTGGCGACACTGACACCATTGCTTCGATGGCCGGAGCCATCGCAGGCGCCTACTATGGAATCGAGGGAATTCCGCTGCACTTGCAAACCTGTTGCGAGGAGCATCAAAAGGCGTTAAAGTTGGCTGAAAAGTTGCATGTAGTGTGCCATCAAAAGCATTCCTGCCCACTTGCCTGTGTCTAAATGTAAGTGTGATACGACTTAGTAACTTCTGCTGTTACGGGAGGTTCTAAACGTATTTAAAACTATTTTTAAAACTAAATAGCTATTATTCAAATATTGTTTTCACTGTTATTTGCAATTGCTTGCTTCTAAAAAATCCAATGCCTTAAAGTCGTAAAAGTTGTCTTTCAAGATCTGATTTTGACAGTGATATTTTGTGTTGCATCCTTGCTAATACGTACAAGTTTTCGTACAAATGGCAGAGTTAACTCGACTGTGGTTTTCACAGTTTTCCACAGTTGTTTCTCTACAATTGTTCCTCCTAAAATCGATTGTGACTATGTTCCTTCCTCTCTTTCAATCTATTACAAATTACCAAAAATCCAAAGTCAAAACCTAATCTGAATTGGTAGTCGTGCAGAGTCCCACATCCATATTCGCCTAGTTTTGGTAGAAATGTTGTCATGTGATCTCATCAACATTATCACATTTCAAAAGATAATTAATACAAATATTGACAGTTTTACTTATTAAGAATCAAATTTAACCCAAATTTGAAGTATCCAAAAGGGCTCGAATTTTATATAAAATTAAATGTGATTATTTCCGATGTTCTTTGGTAACTTGTTTATCGAGTACTGGAGTCCTGGATACAAGACTTAACTAATGCCAATATAATACTAGTCCATTCATTTTGCATGAAAATGTTTTTCCCCTGGTTTCGGAAATGATACAGCTTTGTGAAAGCTTAGACCAAATACAAAAAAAAATGTCATAAATATTTTATAATTAAATTAAAATCGAGTGGTCTTGTAAGATTGCTTTCTTCAATATCAGGATAGAAGAAGCTTCAAAATATATCCTCCCAACATGGAAAGTCTCCATGGAAACACAGTACACCTATACCTCGATACCTGGCACTTTTCGATTTACAGTCCACAATGTTTTGTTAAACGGCCAAAAAAAAAATGCTGTAATTAAAGAAAGTGGCCAAAAAATGTGATAACTTACCCCAATTTTCACAAACAATGTCGGATTTGGCTAACAATAAAACAACTTATGGGTTTCACTTCGTTTAAGAAGGGAAAAAAATGAAATTCAAAATGCAGAAAGATTTTGATTCGTTATACGGCGAACTTTTTCGGAACGTATTTTGGCCGTAAAGCTGAGGTATGGTTGTACTGACGTTTTTCTACCCAAGATTACCTTTATAAATCTGAGGCCACTTCCTGGACAAGTTTAAGAGGGATTTGCATATTGAATGGATGTACTTCATGACAGACAAATGATAATATTTTAAAGAAATATATTTCTATCTCCATATTAAGGGAATTATGAAAGAAAAGAGGGCTTTGCGTATTGAATGGATGTATGTATTTCATGACAGACAAATGATACTATTTTAAAGAAATATATTTCTTTCTCCTTAAGCAGGGAATTATGAAAGAAAAGAGGGATTTGCATATTGAATGGATGTATGTATTTCATGACAGACAAATGATAATATTTTAAAGAAATATATTTCTTTCTCCTTAAGCAGGGAATTATGAAAGAAAAGAGGGATTTGCATATTGAATGGATGTATGTATTTCATGCCAAACAAAGGATAATACTTTTAAGAAATATTTCTTTCTGTATATTCAAGGATTTATGAAAGAATATCACTTTTCTGCAGAAAAAAAAATCAATTATAATGCAGAAGGTAATATTTCATCAGGAGTTTGACACAATTATTTTCTGCCAAAATCAACCTATTCGCAATCACAAATGTGAAAATTAATTTTATTTTTTTACAAGCAAATTACAAAACCTTACACGGCATATAATGCGGTGTCTATTCACCGTCTGAAAATTGCTATGCGCGTCCAGAGGCAAGCACATCCTAAATATTGCCATCATTAACCCATGCTGTCCTGGTAGATGGGTTCCTCGTGCTCTAGCCAAAACTGTTCGTGAAGGTGCGCAATTTTGGTCCTAGGAAAAATGTGGATGGCAGTGTCATTGAAAATGTCATTGTAACGAAAGCAGTTTTTCACACCGTACTCTTCGACTAGGGGTCCCGCCTTGGAGATGTAGTTCCAGTTGCTGTGGAATTGCCGCAACGGCAGACTGTCCATCATGTGGCTGAAGCTGTTGCCCAGGATGACAAGCTTGGAAAGGGACGGACTCCAGTTGGCCCACAGCAGGTTGTTGTAAAGCTCCTTGGCGCAATGTGGCATGTAAAAGAGGGTGGGTACGTCCACGTGGTGTTTGCCCTCTTCGTTCTGCGCAATCACGACGCACTCCAGCCTCGTCAACAGGGCCTTCTCATCGCCCGAGAATGCCGGGTCAAAAAGCGACACTTCGGCATTTAAGTCGCGCTTTAGGCATAGGAACAGCGCCAGCTGGTAGCGGGCGATTACGCACGAGCTAAAGTTGCCCAGCCCATAACAGATGAGCTTGGTGAGTGGCGCAGTCTCGTTTACATTCTCTTCGTGGAAGCGCCGCAAAGTATAGCGCAGCGTCGAGGAGACGCTACCATACAGTTCGCTGCTGATCAACTCTTCTTGACAGTTGTAAATGTTGCTGATGATCAACTCGGCATCCAAGATAGAGTTTTCGAACGATTTCGGGTTGGACGTTAAGGCATGACAGGAGATAGGAACTTGGGGCTTTGCCTTGCGCTTACGGCACACCACTTTAAAACCGCCTTCGTCCATACTCCTATTGGATAAAAAAGGTACATAATTGTATGTGAGTTTAGGTAGAGTTTCAAATTTTAGGAGTGTGGGATTTCAATAAGCTAATGAAATTATGGGTGTGTAGTTTAAAAGATATGTTTGCATTTCACAATGTAGATCAGCGGTCTCCAAACTTTCTCGCTGTCTACCACCGAATGTAAATATAATTATTATTACAAATATAATTTGTTTATAAACTATAATACAACTGACATTATATCATTAAATTACATTATATTTCTAAATTCTTTTTAAAAACTAAACTCGATAATGCGGATTATCTTGACCAGGCTGGGTGGCTTAGTGGTAAGGCTATTTGTCTGGCAATCGGGAGAATTTGCAAAATTTGGGTTGTTTTGAGTTCAACATTTTTCGCCTTGAGGATGCATCAGGAATTTTATGAAAATTAGGCGAATTATGAACAGGAATGATTGTCTACAAAACTCATTTTTCCAATTTTAAATCGACAGGTTTTAATAGCTGCTTAGTACACACTATAGGAAACTCTTAACCAATCTAACATCACTGTTTGCATTGTTAAACTAATGTGCCTTTTTTGTTACAGCTTGCAGATGGATATATATTAAGCTATAAACTAAAACTAACCAAAAAGGATCTATTGACTGTGGATTTAAGATGACAACTCTACGAGCCCTTGAACTTGAAAGGTTATTTCAAAACGCTGTATTTCATGCAAATTTTGGACACTAATCTCATTTTTAAGGCACAACCATCCAATCACTGTAAAATGAAGACAAGGGAAAACCAATGATATCAAAGTGCTACCGGATTCTTTGATCTTATTGGCCGCGCCTGCATCCTAGACAGGACATGGTTGGGCAAAATGGGTTCGGCGAGGATGGGTAGGATTGAAATTCAATAAATGTCATATTACTGGTAATTCAACACCAAGGAAAGCCTATCTATCAGGACCAACGACAAGCAACTTTTTAAGGGGAACATCACGCTTGTACTTACACGAATTTACTCGAAATTTAACCAAATCCCCTGTCCTGTCCGCTTACTCCATTGTGTCTGATTGCGGCAAAAAAAAATAGCTTCTTTTGGGCGTCTGCTCCATCCTATTGATTTTTTTGCGCCGCTGACAAAGGCGCTTTTGCTTTTGGACTTTCAGGTTGCAGATGGCGCTGTTGTAATATTTCGCAATCTCGTCATTGAATTACATTATCGTGCGTGTGCCGCAGTGACCAAATGTTATTTTCACCAATCTCCATCGTGATTGTCCCAAAGTGTTAAGTATATATAGTTCGCGCTTCGGAAATCCGGAATTAATCCTCTTTTCATTTGCCTGCTGCGTTGTTTTCTGCTGTCTGCACTAGAAGAAATATATTTCAGCGTTCTGAAAAGTAAGACCGAATTTCGTTCTGTTTATATTTCGGTTTTTTCATCCTCCAGGATGCAGTCGATTCAATATTTTTTTATTTCTTTTTAAAAATTTTGTTTGGCGCGTTTCGTTCATGAACTGATGCTGCAAAATTGCATTAAAATTCCCTTTTATGATGCGCGAATCCAGTGGGTTCGAGCCTGGCTTGTGAGGTCAGCTCAAGAACGCAGTATTGTGGGCGGTGCTACTGTAAACTGCTTCCTTATTGGTCGGATTGCAGCGTTTTCTTACCCCATTGGCTGGCTGGCTGCATGCATGCATGGTTTACCTGCAGCTGCAACGTCTTGTTGTCATTCCAATGAGTCTTTGATCGAGTAGAGACATGAATACGTTTATATAAAATATAATTTAAATTTGGAATTAATAAGAATTCATTGAGATTCCAGATTCAAAATTTCGAATAATTCCAGAATTCCAAGTTTTCTAATTACCGCCATTGGATGGCTGCACGACTTACCTATATGTACATCTGCAACGTCTTGTTGTCATGGAGTCTAGGAAAATTCCAACATGAACACATTTAGAGAAAATATAATTTTGAAATTAATAGGAATTCCAGTTGCAACATTTCGAATAATTCCAAAATTCCGAGTTTTCTTACCCCATTGACTGGCTGCATGATTTACCTGCATCTGCAACGTCTTGTTGTCATGGAGTCTAGGAAAATTCCAACATGAACACATTTAGATAAAATATCATTTTGGAATTAATAAGAATTCATTGGCGATTTCAGTTGCAAAATTTCGAATCCCAAAATTCCGAGTTTTCTAATCACTCCATTGGCTGGCTGCGTGATTTACCTGCAGCTGCAACATCTTGTTGTCATGAAGTCTACAAGTTGCAACATGAACACATTTAGATAAAATATAATTTTGGAGTTAATAAGAATTCATGGGAATTCCAGTTGCAAAATTTCGAATAATTCCAAAATTCCGAGTTGTCTTACCCCATTGACGACTGGCTGTACGACTTGCCTACATCTGCAACGTCTTGTTGTCATGGAGTCTAGAAGTTGCAACATCAAACATGTAAATAAAATATAGTTGTGGAATTAATAAGAATTCATAGGCCGATTTGAGTTGCAAAATTTCGATTACAAGTTTTGCATGTTTCAGTAGTAATTTTGGCTATAAAATTGCAGAGAATTTAAGTTCACAATTCACAAAATCCATAACTAGATTATGTTTATCATCAATATAGCATGAATCATCTTAGTTGCCCTGGCAGGTATCATATCGCTATTGTTTTGTAATATACACCTGTCATATATCCTAATTGCTATTCCTCATGCAGAGGAAAAACCATGTTAGGTTCAAAATATTGTTAATGTGATATTCATATTTGGTAGTAATTAAAATATTAAGGCCGAAAAATTCTATCCTGCTTTGTTACATTGATAAATTTTGCTGCAACATGAAGGGATCGATCCACAAAGGAAATATGGGAAATTGGGTCAAACAGGATACAGAAAAATGTGTGTGACAAACGTTATTTCCTCTATTTTCTCAAACTTTTCAAATAAGTGTTCTACTACCATTTCGTCAATCACATGACGCCATCGATTGTAAGACGCACATTAATTTCTGTACCACTGAAATAGGTTTCTTAAAATATCTTTTCAATCTACTAACAACAACAAGAAACACACCAAATGTAAACAATGTACACATGAGGTAGGAACTTTCAGGTGTGTCGTTTTAGGTATGTTATTTCGAAATGTGTTTACAGTAAATATTCAGCCGACCCAAAATTACAGATCTGGACGCGCCACATTGAGGACCCATGTATCTAGATACACGTTGTTTCCAAGTTGTTGAATGCATGTATTCGATGTTGTTGAAACTTGATAAGTACACTTATTTAAGTAGCATATTTGGGTAGTGGAGGATAGGGGGACGGCGCAAATTTGGGTAGTGGAGGATGAGGAAGTGGACGCAAATTTGGGTAGTTGAGTTATGGAAGCGCACATTTGGGTAGTGGAGGATAAGGGGGATGGCACAAATTTGAGTAGTGGATGATTGGGGGGAGAATAGGGGGACGGCACACACACATTCAGTGAAGAATGGGGGAGGAGTCGGAGGACACAAATTTGAGTAGTGGAGCATAGGGATTAGTCGTTGAATGCAAATTTGGGTAGTCGAGGATTGGGGAAGCGCAAATTTGAGTAGTGGAGGATAAGGGGGACGGCACAAATTTGAGTAGTGGAGGAGGGGAAGGGGTAAAGTTGGGTAGTGGGGGAAGGACGCAAATTTGGGTAGTGGAGGATGGGAAAGGACACAAATTTGGGTAGTGGAGGATGGGGGAGGACGCAAATTTGGATAGTGGAGGATTGGGGGAGGACGCAAATTTGGGTAGTGGAGGATGGGGGAAGTGCAAATTTGGGTAGTGGAGGATGGTGAGGAAGCGCAAATTTGAGTAGTGGAGGATGGGGAAGAGCGCAAATTTGGGTAGTGGAGGATGGGGGAGGACGCAAATTTGGATAGTGGAGGAAGGGGGAGTTCGACAATTTGGGTGGTGGAGGATGGGGGAGGACGCAAATTTGGGTAGTGCAAGATGGGGGAGGGCACAAATTTGGGTAGTAGAGGAAGGGGGACGCAAATTTGGGTAGTAGAGGATGGGGAAAGTGAAAATTTGGGTAGTGGAGGAAGGGAGAGGGCACAAATTTGGGTAGTAGAGGATGGGGAAGCGCAAATTTAGGTAGTGGAGGACGGGAGAGGTCGACAATTTGGGTGGTGGAGGATGGGGGAGGACGCAAATTTGGGTAGTAGAGGATGGGGAGCGAAAATTTGGATAGTGGAGGATGGGAGGAAGGCTGCAAATTTGAGTAGTGGAGGGGTGGGGAGAACGCACATTTTCTGTAGTGGAGGATGGAGGAGCGCAAATTTGGATTTTTTGTCCTGGCTGCCAAATATCCTCACTAAGCCACTGCTGTGTAGGATTTGCCTTACATTTCTAACAATGTTTGCAGAAGTATATCTTGTAACAGAATTAATTATTGGTAGCCTGTTATAGCCTGCAAACTTTTCAAAGTTGCGTGAGCTCATTTTAGAAAGGGGATTTTTTTTATACTATAAGGGAATTGAACCACGATGCATGGTTCTATGACCTATAGACACAAATAAGAGCTAATAGAGGAATTCTACAGTTTTCTGTAAAGTGAAGCTAACATCCTGCTGAGGAAGGAATTTTGGACAAAAATAGAACACGTGTTTTCATATCTCTGGCATTCATTATTCGTCCACCATACGTGCCTTAAATTCCAGAATTTCGTTGAATTTTGGTGAAAACAAGCAAGTAATCATGTTTTAAAAACAACTTTGTATGACGTTGGTGACCTTGTTTATTTATGGTTTGTTTTTGAATGAAAAGATTTTTTTGGTTTTTATAAACTGGTTGCAGGTATTTGTTTAAGGTTTCAAGCTTTTCATCTATCTGCAAGCTCAAACTAGCATAAAATGAAACTCGTTCTACATAATTTGAATTATGGAAGAACGAATTTCAGTTTATCATAAATTACTATCTATACAGTACGTTTTGTAAAACAGATTGTTGTAGGCGATAAAGGCGGTTTTTAAGTGTATTAATTATGTTAAGTTATTGTAATTTTTCTTATTAATTTTGGAATAATGCCAGTTTTTTGGGATGATGGATTTAGTGTAAACAAAAAGTGTATACAAAATTATTTAGTCATTCTTACTCAACCTTATTCAATTATAAAAGCGGTTTTTTTCAGTAATCATTAAAATCGACACATTTGTTCTTGTCTTAATATATTTTCACCAATATTTTGTATGAACATTACAAAGTAAGCCATTCTATTGATTGGTAAATACTTTTTTTCACATATATTACTTTCTTTATTTTAATATTTCAGGTATTGTGTACGGTATTATCTGCAATGTTAAAATTACGAAAATACCAAAATGTTTGTAAAAAAAAATGTTTCCAAATATTGTGCCTCGAAAATAATTTTTTCTGCATTTATGAAGAGGTACAACTTTAATTTACTGTACATGCTAAAATTTATCGAAGTTGAGTTTTATTTTTGCAAACAATGTATATGTATATGGTACATAATGTAAGACACTTAAGTTGTGGACCTTGGCAGAGCTGCTTGAACCTAATGCGCATGCGCACCGTATGTGGGCCAAATGCAGATAACCCAACTGCCTAAGTGAAAAATTCGTTTAAGTGTTGATAGAACTGAAAAAAAAAACTTGGCCACCGAGCTTTTGTTCTTTTGAAGTTTATAACACGAATTAAGTGTTATTTCCATATTGTTAATGTTCTAGTTATGAACATATTACTTTTACTAAACTTTCCCGCTTAACAAGTTTTAAATCTCTGTTCCCATGCAAAATGTATTAATCTGTATATAATTAAACATGACCTGGGGAAATGCTATGTTGGGGGACAATGTTGAATGTTGGGTAATGCCCCAAATAAAAAATACATATTAAAATTCAAGTTAAATGTCCAGGAGGGGCAAATTTTTGACCCCCTCTCCCCCCCAGGTCCAAAAATAGTCTCCTGGGGAAGGTCACAATTTTCCCAGGGGGGAACTCTCCCCCCTTCCCTGGTAATTCCCACACTGTATGCCAGCACTCCTAAATTTCTCAGAAAAATGTGATGAGTCAACTATTTACGTGTATCAAGTCAGGTATACCCCATAGGATGCCGCGATGTATATTTGGCAATTTCTACAGAATCCTGGGAATATTTTGGTATCCACGCCCAAATTGTTGCACCTCAGCCAGTTGTTCCTCACCATGGATGCCGCCATGCAACAGAATTGCGTAGGCACCCTGACGTTGATTGATTCTGGCAGATTGGTTTACCTTTGTGACGTCGTTCCACTTGACTGCTGGTCCATAACCTTCAAACCTGTGCATGACAGCAACGTGTTTGACATAAAATTCTGCATGTTTCCCCCGGCGTCATTTCCTTATCTAAATGGACCAATCATAGTATGCGCTATCTGCCTGCATAATCTGGGCTAGTGTCGCAAGCTATACTAAGATATACCGCCATTATAGTTGCCAGCTGTTGTAACAGTGACATCTAGTCTACAGACAGTCCTGAAACTTAACTTTTATCTGCTTTTTTCATGTCAGAATTGGTGCACGTCCCCATGGCGCTGAACGGTACCAACAACCACCAAGAAGAGTCCCTCAACGGTACCAACAACCACCAAGAAGAGTCCCTCAACGGTACCAACAACCACCAGGAGGAACTCTTGGACGAGAGCGAGTTGGCAGAATATGAAGACGGTGTCGTGGATTCAATATCACCCTCGAAGAAATATTACCGCACGACAAGTCACAGGTGAGCATTAATACCTCAGGTAAATTGTTGTTTGATGGTTATGTTTCCAGAAGTCTTTCGAGGACCTGTTTTCAAACCTGCTTGATGCAACCGAAAGGTGAAGGTGCTCCTTGTTTTTCCAGGTTTCTATAGTTTAATCCTGTTGTTTTTGTTTGTGGCCCAAATTGTCACAAACAGAACCCAAAAATGAGTGGGGAATTTTTTTTAGCACGTACTCTTAAGCCGACTTAGAGGCGGTTCTAAACAGGAATGGCTCCTCTAGCCGTAGCCAAAAATGCTGGAAAAAGCTCTCTGGATGTATTTTTGGCTGTTTCGAGGGACAGGTGCGTTTCACTCTCAACCTTTGCAGTGATGCACTTGAACCCCCAGAATCCTGGAAATCAGAACCGTGTTTTCGGCATTTCGGCAAAAATGCTGGAACTGGCTTTGGGATTATAGCCAAAAAGGATCTGGCAAACTGGTAATGGGAAAAACGCTGTTTTTTACGTTTTCCAGATCCAGAAATGTGGAGATGCTATTTCTGTATTTTGTTAAAAAGAACTGCAAGTACAAGTTTTTTGTCGTAATTAGCTTGCGTGTTCATATTATACACTGTGAGTCATAAAAAAGTGGAACCCAATTAAAAAATATCAACTTTGTGAAAAATGCTTCAATTTAAATGAAATTTTGCACCTGCATAAAATAATAGTGTAGGGAAAAAATGAATTATAAAATGAGCTTAAAATGTTTTCGGAGTCTAACGCGCCATTCTTTGATTCACGTATCGATTTTACGCTGGTCGAGTTCACTCCAAGTTTTCTTAATTCGTAGTTGCAAGTCTTCGATATTATTAATCATCGATTTGTAAACCTTTTCCTGGAGAACTCCACAAATTTTGTAGTCCACTGGATTCAAGTCCGGACTGTTTGGTGGCCAGTGGTTGGGTTCGATGAACTTGTAGTGTTTCCCGTTGCGGCAGTTCAACTGTTTCTCGAGCACGGTCAGCCATCTTGTTGAAAAATGAAAAAATCCGAGATTCGTCGCATGTCCGGATGAAGTATTTTTGTTCCTGCACTATTGTTTTATGTAAGTGCAAAATTTCATTTAAATCGAAGCATGTTTCACGAAGTTGTGATTTTTTTTTTATTGGGTTCTACTTTTTTATTACTCACAGCGTACATGTTCGTGGTTTCAATATTTTATTGCTTAATCAATTTTATGAAATACAGTACATTATTTGTTTATTTGGCCTTGTTGCGTAATAATGTACGTGGAATGTATCTTGCTTTTTAATTTGTAAAGTGCAAGTTCAAACTGGAAATACTTTTTTGTAGTTTAGTCAGTACTGCATTTACAACAACAAAAAAGTACAAATAACATTATCTACAGAATTTTGTATCATTAAATTTGAATATGTAATAAAAAAAAGGGGGTTTCAATTGAAAAAAACTGTTTACTTTTGATTTTATCTACAACAGCGCCATCTATGCTAAAACAGATAGTGCCATCTTTTGGATTCCCTTCAAAACCACTTGTTTTTGAAATTCTTTAAGTCAGAAAAATTGTCTTTCTGTCACCTTTTTAGCATTAAATTCGAATATGTATTAAAACAAAACAGAGGGGTTTAAATAGAAAAAAATTGTTGACTTTTGAATTTACCTACAACAGCGCCATCTATGCTAAAACAGATAGGTCTATCTTTGGATTCCCTTCAAAACCACTTTTGTCCAGTTTGTTTTTGAAATTTTCCAAGTCAGAAAAATTGTCTTTGGCACCTTTTTAGCATTAAATTCGAATATGTATTAAAACAAAACAGAGGGGTTTCAATTGAAAAAAATTTTCGACTTTTGAATTTACCTACAACAGCGCCATCTATGCTAGAACAGATAGTGCCATCTTTGGATTTCCTTCAAAACCACCTTTTTCCAGTTTGTTTTTGAAATTTTCCAAGTCAGAAAAATTGTCTTTGGCACCTTTTTAGCATTAAATTCGAATATTTATTAAAACAAAACAGAGGGGTTTAAATTGAAAAAAATTGTTGACTTTTGAATTTACCTACAACAGCGCCATCTATGCTAAAACAGATAGTGCCATCTTTGGATTCCCTTCAAAGCCACTTTTGTCCAGCTTGTGGAAATTTTCTGAGTCAGAAAAATTGTCTTTATGTCACCTTACTCAAGTCTCATAGTAATAGTTGAACATGTCACTGATAGTTGCTCTTGGCAACACCGCGTGTTGTTGATCTCATAAAATAAGTTAATTGCCAATCCTGTAACCCGAGGTTTTATCTGTGATTTCCAAATCACAAGCTAGTACGTATATTATTCCGTTCTTTCCAACTTAACTCATGAAAACAGAAAAGTTTAACAACAACGTTTCGACACACTGCCCGGGCAACTTGCCATCACTGGTGTGAGCTCATTTAAATTTATGAGATTTCAGCATTCCAGAACATCCACGTTGATTAGGATGCTTAGGATCACTTGCTTGGCATAGTGCAAATCGCAATTGCTTCCTAATCAGGTTGCTGTAATTAAGCCGTGTTATTAATTAAGCGGCCTCCCGTGGGATGCGCATTTTGCACCTTTTCCTTAGCACGCAACCTGACAGCTACTTATTCCTACACGCACAATACTGGCACGAAATTCTGAAAGTTTAAATATATATATACTGAAAGTGCTAAACAGGGTTCTCCAAGATCTGGAATTGTCAGGGAAATTTAGACATGCTGTTCAGGGAAATGTTATTTGGTTTTTAAATAGTCAACAGGGTGTCCAGTTTGTTTGTTTGTTTGTTGATTTTTAACGTTGGCCTATTTCTGCAACACGAGGGCTAAACACCAACGCCAGGGGA
>JAQGBW010003159.1:0-17128 GCA_034698625.1 Julus scanicus
TTAATTATATATTATAAGTGCAGTTACATATCATGCCTGGTTCACAATGATTCGACTGACGTCGTTACACAGCTTCATCTTTTAGCCAACAGTTTTATTTAATTAAGAGACATCTAATTTCCACTTAATCATTTCCTAAGCCTAAAAAATAATAATAAAAATCATTTACCAATAGAAAGTAATGCATAAAATCAACCATTCCTAGGAGCTAAGAAATTTCACTTCGCGAGTTTCAAGCACGTTTTTATGTTAAAGCTCATGATTATTATTTTAGGTTACCCTTGAAACTATGAATGAACTTACTCGACCCCTCAACTTTTTTATTCTTTCCGGCCAAGCTGTGTTGTGAGTAAAAAAGTGGGAACTACTTGGGACTGCAACTTATTTTGGAATTATTTACTAATGTTGGCTTCATCAATGCACTTTTTAATAGTCAATGAACTGTTTTCAGGAGTGTATTTTTTCCAGCGTGTGCCTTGTCCATGATTAGCATTTTCATAGAAAGGGTACAAGGATGTATGGAACTCAATATTGTTGCAGGTTGGGCCCTTTTTTTTAATTTTAATGAATCTTAAATTTTTGTATGGGAAATTTATTTTATAATTTTCGTCTGATTTAATTAGGTGTTACTTCTTTGGAGATAATTTTAGGAGTCATGTTATCTCAAATCGTTGTCGTAGCCATTCAGAACATAGGCATTATTTTGATAACGCTACAGTTCTTTAATGAGTATAACAAAGGATCGATATTACTCATATCTTCCCTCCTGTATGTCCAGGGATTAAGTGGATCAGCATTAGGTGACATTTTTCAGAAATATTCCCTTTTTAAAATTCCTGCGTTTTATTTCAAGATCTTAACCTTATACATATCGGTTCTTAAATCAATTTATTTATATTTATGCATATTTTAATATCCATATTTAGGGATATTGATTGCCATGTACTGCATTAATTTTAATTTCCATAATTGCGTATGTATTTTAATCTAAAAATACTCAGCATATCATAGGTTGTGTAGTGCTCATTATTCATTATTGACAGTGTTTAGGAGAGACCGGGGCACAGTGGGTACACTTTTTAATTTCATTTTCTTTTTGGGAAATTTTTTTTAAATTATAGCATTTTAAAAGAATGACACAGTAATATACAAGCTTTCAGGATCTGTATAGATTTTGTCATCGTCTAGAGCTACTATAGTTTTTTGCTATAAAAGATTAAAGTTGGTTGCGCTGACTGTCCCACTGTGCCCCTATACCGGTGCACAGTGTGTCATGGCATGGGGTACAGTGGCCCACGCGAAATTAAGACACATTTTACAAGAAAAAGAACGACACATTTTACAAGAAAAAGAACACCACATTGATTGTGTTTATTTAATTCAACACGTCAAATTAAAATTCCATGTATAAATTACAAACTGTAATTACAGCAGCTTTCATATTTTCACTGCTTGCTTGTCAAAATGTGGTTGTTTTCTGTGATTGTGAACCATTTTTACTTTAAACATAATAATTAATAAACTTAAACATGGCTTTTATTTAAAGTTATGATTAATGAGAAAATATAAACATATTTTCCAAAAACATTAATTGGGGTATGCTGGGACATGTCCCGCTCTACCCCATAATGTTGTGGTCCACTGAACCCCGTATAACCAATTTGATTTGCATAAAGCCTTACAGCTGATCACATGGCTAATTAACATAAACTTTAGTTTGAAATTATAGCTAAAAATACACTTGCACTTGTCAATAGTATGTTGCAACATTACTAATGTTTTATAATTACATCTAGAATAAAAATGCAATTGCGAGTTGAATAATTACTTTTCAAGAACAAAAACTTAACTGCAAATATTTTCTTCTATGCTTGTCCCAGATCTCAGAAGTTTTGGTTAATGAAAGAGTGCTGCATACAGCTTCTTTGCAAATCAAAAGGATTGGGTTGATGATAAGACCTGATTTTATAAAGACGTTGTACCACTGTGCCCCGTGTCACACTGTGCCCCAGTCTCCCTACTTAAACATAAGTTGTAAAAAATATGGAACATCTTTAAATAACTTGAATCATTTATGTATATGTTAAGGGTGATTTCTATTTAAATCGATATTGTTTGTTTCAGGAACAACTTGGCCTTTAGAAGCGATGAATATGTACTTCCGTTTCATCTGTCAATGCATGCCACTTGCACTACCTACTTGGGCCATGAAAGTTATCATCCATAGAGGTTGGGATATAAGTTATTTCGCTGTTTACGGCGCTTTCGGAGTGACTTTTATTTGGATGTTTATTTTTCTCACACTCTCAATTTGGATTTTTTCGTGTAAAAATTAATGTTGTCCATACTTTTCGTGTGAAGACTTAATTTCAACTGGCCAATTGCGTTAGTCTTGAATAACATTTAGCTAAATTTCTATAAGTGTTAGAAAATGTTAATCACTGTTTATGTAATTTTGTGAAATAGGTTATTAAATTGTATAACAGCTTTTTTAAATACTCTGGAATTCAACTTTAAAACAACGTTATAATTTTTTTAATTTAGAATTTTGTTGTTTGTTGTTTGCATTCTCTGAAGAACACATAACTAAATAAATTTAAGAATAGATAACGAATAAATTAAATTAGAAAGAATTAAAGAAAAAATGGTTCATTATATTAAATGTTATCGATGATATCAGGTGGTAGGTGGTGCTGCAGTACAGTGCAGTACACACAGTGCCTAGGAAATCGTGGTCGCTCGGGGCTCGCCGAATGCCACATGTGTGGCGCCGCCTTTAGGCGAGAAGAACGAAGACATAAAAATCCGAATGCGCGTTTTTCGTTTTCTCTTGCTTTGACCAGCTAGATTTCCTATTACAGATAATCATCAACTATGCGTAAAATAATGCTCTTTATTTCAATAGAAATTGTGATACAACTCATTATTTGTTAAAATGCTCCATTATCAAGATGTTTTGTCAGTTATTTCTACGAAAAACGAGTAAGCCATGATCAAGAACAAGCAAGAAACGGAAAGAAACAACTGAATATCCGAACGAAACTTTACACTGACTTTCTTGTTGTTATTCAAGCTTTGTACATTAAAAATGGCGGCTATTGAAAAGAAGTGTGTTATGGAGGTGGATGAAATAATCATCAACTTGGTTAAAGAGAGGCCACATCTATATCAAACAACTAGAGGAGATTACCGGGATACTTTCAAACGTGACAACGCCTTTAAAGAGATTGGTGCAAAGGTGGATTTGAGCGGTAAGGATAGTACGAAATGTATTTACATGCATTTAAATAACAATCAGCTGTGTTGGTAACTCGCAACCTTCGTATATAATTCACCGGATTAACATTATTGTATCTAAATTCTGTAGTTGTTGGAGTTCCATGCTTTTTACCATCTCAGTTGTATAAAAGCGGTCAAGTAATGTAGCTAAGCAGTTACGTGATCGAGATACACAGTATATGGTTTAATTGATCGGACTCCGATCACATGCACTCTTTTTGAACTAGCAATCATGGGGCTTAATTCTCTGTCAGTGTTCTTCTTTGTGTGTTTTGGATGCCTTGGGCGCCTAAACTCTGCAGAACACAATGAGAGGAAAGAGAGTACATAATAAGGAATTCAGTTCCTTATAATACTTCCAACTTTCCAACAATATTCCAACTTTGTACATACTGTACTAGCACATAAAATATACAGTTTGAAATGGACTGAGCTGGCCTGCAGGGACACCAGGAAATTGTCCTGGAGAACACTATGTCGAGCACAATGTAGTAGTTGATGTCCTCCTGGCACTTGCTCCACCGTCCTCTTTCTGTACCCACTTCATCCTGGGATACAGGACGTTTTGACCACAGGGAATTCTTGGAATCAAAACATCGTGATCCTGTGCTGGCAGGCCACACTTTCAAATTATTTAAAGATTGCCTACATTACTTGTATTGGTTCTAATAGTTGACATCAGTGTTTTTTTCCATAAACAAATGCGTACGTGTACAGCAAGAGTAAAATTCTATACAAATAATAGTTTGCATCTATGAGTTGGTTCAACACCCCTGGATTTGCAATTCTAGTTAAATCAGCTCTAAGTCATGCTCAAAAGACCATCAACAAAGCCTTAGCCTTGGACATACAGAACAATGCGGAAGTTGATGTAGAAAAAAGAACTCAGACTTCGACCCAAGGCATGATTTCATTTATGGAATAGTGTCGTTTACTTGTAAACCACTTGACGAATATGTGGACCGAGTGCAACTTTTTCACTAAGTAAACATTCGCCGGCTTTGACTCTGGACAAAATACTGATTCCTGACGGGAAAAGGCGAGCAATCAACATGGGCTATTAAAAAAGGACGGTCTCAAGAGGGTGGTAGGGATCTGCTGGCATGTGGACATGTAGTGAAGGAGGAAAGCCATGATGGATATTTACTAATCAATAATTATAATAAATAATTAAATATATCATGTTAAGTAATAAATAAACTTCAAGTATCGAAGAAACGTTTTTTCTTGAGTGTTGTCAAGGACTGTCGAAAATCACTTTGTTGACTGTGAATTGGACCGAATTGGTCTAATGGTTAACTTAACCTGGGTTTAAGTTGTTGTACTAAGAAAACCAGGCTAGTATTTCGCCTTTTATTCTAGACAAAAGTATCGTATTTCCAAGGCAAACCGTAACCAATCAACATGGTTTGCTCTTGAGGATAGAATACTTTGCCTGAAATAGGCGGTCTCCTACCCAGGTGACTTAATGTGATTAATTTAAAAGTATTAATGATAGCGCATGTAGCCACATAATGAAACTGTATGATACATAATGAGGTGCTAGAATGTGACACCTGCCATTTGTACTGCGTACATGGCTAATGGTACTATGCTTTACTTTTTTTTTCAATATGAAGGTGAGGAAGTACATAAAAGATGGCAATGTCTGCGCGAACGATACACTCGGGAAAAAAGAAAACTGAAAAATAAAACTGGAATTTTCCCGGAAAAGCGACCAAAGTGGCAGTTTTACACAGTAATGAATTTTCTGGATGAATTCATCATTCCGAGAAAGAGGTTGCATTTTTGTAGTCATTTGATATTATGTTCTATTTCAAGACTGATACTGCAACGTTTGTGAATGTAGACTTTTCAGGATGACTGAAAACTCTCCTTTGCCATCGGAATGCGTAGAGATTGAGCATGATGATTCGGTTACCTTTCCGACAACAAGTTGTGAAGACATCATAATTGAAGAAGGCCTTGGCGCAAGTAAGCATAACATTGTGAATAGGCAACTGCATTTATGTTTTAGTCAAATTTTAACAGGGTGAAATGTAATTTAGGTTACGAACAATCGTGCAGTACACCTTCCACAACATCATCATGTCAGGATGATGTTAAACCTAAGCGTCGAAGGATTACAGATTCAAATAATTCTGAAGAAATCGCCAAAACTTTTGCTGCTGTTGGAAGCTTGTTGTGCCAATCACTTGCCAACGTACAACAAGAGGAAGATGTCTTTTGTGACAGTGTGGCACATTGCCTGAAAAGGTTTTCACCGCAGCAGAAAGCCTTAGCAAAGTTCAAAATACAACAAATACTTTATGAAACAGAGTTTTGTTCATGAAGAATTATCCATATTAGATATATTCATTTATGCATTTGCTAGCCATTTTTTGTTAAAACTAAACTGTGAATAAAGCTGCTTATATTTTTGCAAAGTATTTAGTGTTTGTCATGTTTATTTCCTTACTTTGAAGATCTGAGACTGTAAACCTTTGGTTCAATATTTTTTCGCCAAGCTGGATTGCTTAGTGGTGAAATTATCCGCCTTGCAATCGGGAGATCTGGGTTTGATTCCCGAAAGGGTCGGCTATCTTGACTGGTTTACGCGGTTTGCCATAATTGTTTAAAGGCAAATGGCTAGATAGTTCCTCTAAAAATCGGCTGTTACCATGTTCCATCCTATCCATATTCTTTTACAGGGTGGGCCAATAAAAAGTAAGCCAACTTTATAAAAATCATAAAAAGATTATTTGTTAATGGAATTTAATAAAAATTTGTACAAATATTGTTTTTCTCTTTACTTTCGAATTGCCCTCGTTCCCGTTCTTTTTTAATGACGTAATCATTCGAATTTGTCTTTCAAAATGGCGTTCACTGAAGAAGAAAGAACCGCGATAGGTTTTTTGTGTAAAACGAAAAATTACAGTGCTAGGCAATTTTTGAAACTGTTTTCGGAGAATGGTGCTAAGTTTGAACACAAATTAAAATAGGGAATTTTGTTGTATCCTATTTAAGTACACTGTCATGTACAAATTTTCAATAAATTCCATTGACAAATAACCATTTTATGATTTTTATTAATTTAGCATACTTTTTATTGGCCCACCCTGTATTTTCTATCTTTTTTACCCAACTTGTGAATGTATGGGGGGCTATCCAAGTCGATGTTTAGGCACTATATGACCAAAAATGTTTTGGGGCCTCAGACTCCAACATTTACATTCGGAAATATAAAAAATGTGGCTATGACTTGTTATCCATTAATAATATTTCAAAAAAGTAAGATAAGTTACTAAAAACATTGGAAATGTCAACATCTTAACTAACAGAATATTTTATTTCGCACATAAGAAAACTGTTCTGCCGCAAATGATGTGCCGCGAAATTTTAGCGCCATTTTGTGTGCTGCGAGTTGAAAAAAATTGAAAAAACACCCGAGTTAATTCATGGATACAAAATTACTTGCATACAGACCTTTCATTATTACGATCAAATATTTGAAGAGAAAAAAGCGTGATGCATGTCTCTTGATATTAATCCGCTAATCGATGTTTAAACATATACTTAATCAATTTGAGTGCAGTCGCGTATCTCCTGGGGGAAATGCAGGTTTTCCATGAATCCAATTTCTCACAATTGAATTAATCCATCTCTGGTACTTGTCCGTATTATTTTTGTACTAGGCACGACACAACATCATTGACGAACACTGTATGTTGAGCAAGACTTCGAGCATGAGTTTGAAAACAACAGAAAATGGAGTTGTTTCTCCAAAATTGAACAACTTGAAGACAGCTTTGAAGCCTTTATGGATCGTTCTGGTAGTGTACGGCATTCGGCTCAAATTTGATTGTGGATATTCTAAGTTCAAATTCTTTGAAAAGTCCTACATAATTTTTGCCAAGATAGGCAACTCTTTCCTATGCTGGTTTTACTGCGCTTTTTCGGTTCTGGTTATCATAAAATTGAGAAAGCTGTCTGAAATCGACTTCAGCATGTATGCCTTTGTCTGGGTCATTTCAATCTCGTTTTGGAAAATTTCCATGTACTTTTCCGTGCTTTCGCAAAGACGTAATGATGTGAATGATCTTTTCGTCAGCATTTTCAGACTGAGCAATTCGACCCTTGACGACAACCCTCATATTTTGTCCAAAATCCGCAAGACGTCTTGGCTGGTTGCCTTCCTGCCATTCGCCGTAGTCATCTACCTCATCGCCATTTTGACGTACTTGAAACCGAATAACAGCATTTTCCAAACCTTTGAAAATCTCATCCAAGTCGATCTTTTGAACTCCAGCAAATTGTTCCACTTTGACTCCTCCAATCCATTCGGTGATGTCCTGCACACAAATTTCATGACCTACCTGCCATTTTTGCTGATGGGAGGCTACCTGATGAACTTGTTTTCTGACGTCCACATGTTGGGATTCATGCTCACTGTCATCCATGTCTTGAATTGCATTTTTGAGGGCTTGGAACAGAAATTCATCAGTGATTGCCAAGAACTGAAGAATATAACCTTGCTGAAGTCGAAATCAGAGGCTGTCAGAAGTTTCATCCGTGGTCACAAAAACGCTTGTGGATTGGTCCAATCAGCTGATAGCCTTTTTCGAATAATATTTTTTGGTGCCTACATGGCTGAAGCATGCAGTATCATCCTGATGTTCCGGTCGTGGGATTTGAAGAACAATCAACCTTTGATGGAGTTTTTTGAAGTTGTATTGTTGATGTCAACTCCTTTGATTATAGCTATATGCAGTATTATGAAGAGAACTCAGCTTTCGGCCCAGGTTAACAGTAAGGTATAGTATGATAGATTCCATTAGTAGAGATCCTATTGTAAAGATTACAATTTTCAAACTTGATTTGACATTTAGCTTTAAAAGATTTCACATTCGATTTTGATAGATAAATGTTTCTTATAATTTAGATGTAATTTAGAAGTGCCAATTTAGATGTGATTTAGAAGTGCCAATTTAGATGTGATTTAGAAGTGCCAATTTAGATGTGATTTAGTCTAACATGGTGTCCAGAAACTTTGAAATTCAAAAAAATCAGGGAAAGTGCTTGATTTTTATCACCTCGAAAGAGTTGGAAAATATGCTTGAAAATCATGTTAAACGCCACTGTTTCCTGGAATTTTCAGTCCGTGTTGGGGAATTGTTGTTAATAAGGAAAAATCTATTAAATTCTCTTGAAAAATCATTTTGAATGGTGTTTAACTTGCTGTCGTTGATACTGTCAGGTATCTGGGGTTTTATATTAACAAAATTCTATATTAGAATCACCATTTCTGGAAAAAGTTGAGATATATTAAAAATTCAATTTCAAGTCGCTGCTGACAATATTTTGGCAAATATTTTGGAAATTAGTTGTTCCTTCAAATTCAATTCAACTCAGTACCCTACAGTCAGCAAGTAAATGCTATGTGGTAGGGGGATATCGTATATTTTCAGGAGAATTCTCCTACGTCAGTAGCGACTTAGACATTATTATGAAACTGAACTTTAATTGAATTTACACTATCACTAGGAAGATTATTCCATCGTGTAATCGCATGCAAAAAGAAGGACCAATGTGAGGTATCCTTGAAAATGTAAAGAATGAGCCTTGGAATCCTTTAATTTTTTTCAAGCAAATTTATATTTACTGGACACCCTGTAGATTTGTTAATTTTTCTAGAATGAGTCCTGTGATATAAATGTACCATTTAATTTAAAATCAAAACAGGTGTTATCATCTTTGAAAGTTGTTTTGAATGTGGACATTGAAGATGATGAAAATTGCCCCTCAGCTGAGGTAAGTGTGTAACGTTTTTTTTAGGAACTAGACGATATGTCAAAATTAATTCTAATTGACACATTGCAATTGTTGCGCAAGGTAATTTACATACTAAACTCCACCTTGATGTTAACATATTTGCAGCTATCTCATAAAATCCTTCAATATACCAGACATGTTCAAATGTCTCCTCCATCCCTGACAGGATGGAATTTTTTCAACATTGACTACGGTTGTGTTCTCACGGTAATTACATGAACATCTCCATATTTCATTTCAAAATTCAATGATTAGATATACGAGCGGCGGTCAAAATGTGCTGCATATTCGTTTATTATTCGAAAACCAGATGTCGTACAAAAAAATTGAAATAGCCATTTTAATGAGCAGGAAATTTGCTATTTTTCAATGTAGGACTCGAGTTTGTTGACAAATTTAGCCCAATGTTTGATGATATTGCTTATACATCTTTTGTTAAATGCGTTATGCAGATGTGGCCGAACCACAAGTTTCACATCATCGTCCTTTTGAAAAATTTTGACCACTCAAAAACTGAAAAATCGGGGCTTTATGGCGGATGTGTCAATGTTTCCCTCCCAAACATGTTCATCTTGTGGGCTGTGTCATGCAATGTCCAAATGTGGTCGATTTTGACTAATTGCTGTTCGAAGACACATTTGTCACCATGAACTTCTAACATTTCACTATAAATTTCACTCGGTTTCATGATTTTCAACACTGAAAAACGAATAACACTTCGCTGCTCCTCTCGCGTGAATGCTTTCAAGTGAGGGGCTATTTTGTTTTTGATAGTTTGTCCGAAATTCTGCATTAATTATAGCGCCATATGTAGTGACCTAAAACCAAATTTCCTGCTCTTTAAAATGGCTATTTCATGTTTTTTTAACATCAACTGGTTTTTGAATAATAAACGAATATGCAAGACTTTTTTGACCGCCCCTTGTAGTTTGGAAAACATAGTTTGTTGAATTCCCAAATAAAAACTCGTGAATTGGATTTCTTTTGAACGATTTCTACACATAATAATTGTAAAAACTTGAAAACAAATTAAATTGTTCTGTCTGAAACAGCTGTTAATTCCAAACAGCCTCAGGAAAGTGTTATGTTTTGTTTTTCTGTTCCTGTTGTTTCTTATTTTATATTTTACGAATAACTTCAAAAGCTAGCTCTCCAAGGCCTAGGATTTTGCGAATTAACGAGAATTGGTCACATTAGCAAAAAACTATGTTTTCCTTTATGTAATCTTCAAAAAAACACTGGACAATCAGTGTTTAGTCTAATGGCAGAAAAACAAACAATACTTTAGTTGTTAATTCAAAAGGTTATTTTATTCTCAGATGGGAGGCTACATTCTGACCTACACTTTAATGCTCTACGGGATTGGCTGATTTTCTACATTCTTCTTAGGTCATTTTACACTACTTTACAAATTTTAGTAACGCACAATGAACATTAATTATTAAAGGCCACTTGAACTTGAAATTTGTATTGGCATGCAAAATCACATTGAGTTCCTTTGAGAAACTTCTTGTTAAATTTAACTAGTCCAGTGCAGTTAAGCACCATTAATTAGTTCTAGAGGAGGCTAATATATATATATATATATATATATATCTAGTTTGTGGAAACCGCTCTGAATGTTCTGTTAACTAAACACTGTACATATAGTTCAATGCATTACAAACTTTTGCACATGTTTTAATAAAGGTTTAGTTCATCACTTGTTGGAGTCAAATACAGTTTTACTTAAAAATTCTGTAGAGCATTATACAAACCTGCAAGTTAATTCTAAAGTGAAAATGATTGCAATATTTTGATTAATTTTTCGAATTAGTGATGCAGTGTACAACAACTGTACAACTATATATGTACATTATTAAAATTCTAACCCTTGTATGTATATGTTATGAAGTTGTGGACTAACCGATGCACTGTATGAGTGTGTATCATAATGATACCTAACCAAGCATGATAAACCTTAAAAAATCGCAGGGTGTCAGTTCAAGAAATTTTAAAAATTTCAAACTGAGTTGGCAAAATTTAAAAGGGGAATTGCACTTTGTATACATTAAAAGCGTGATGTTTTTGTATTTGAAACGCAATTTTTCTGAATTAAAAAGTACGATTTCTCTAAAGTAAAAGTGCGATTTTCTATGGTAAAAGTTCACTTTTACTAAGATTAAAGTGCTAATTTACTAAGGTAAAAGTTTGATTTTACTAATTTAAATTGCTATTTTAAAGTAAAAGTGCTATTTTACTAAGATTAAAGTGCTATTTTACTAAGGTAAAAGTTCGATTTTACTAATTTAAATTGCGATTTTACTAAGATTAAATTGCTATTTTAAGGTAAAAGTGCTATTTTACTAATTTAAAAGTGCCAATTTACTCATTTAAAAATTCTATTTTACTAAAGTAAAAATGCTATTTTACTAAGGTAAAAATGCTATTTTACTAAGGTAAAAATGCTATTTTGCTAAGGTAAAAATGCTATTTTACTATGGTAAACATGCTATTTTACTAAGGTAAAAATGCTATTTTACTAAGATAAACATGCTATTTTACTAAGGTAAAAATGCTATTTTACTAAGGTAAAAATGCTATTTTACTAAGGTAAAAATGTTATTTTACTAAGGTAAAAGCGCTATTTTTCTAAAGTAAAAGTTCGATTTTACTAAGGTACAAGTGCTATTTTACTTATTTAAAAGTGCGATATTACTATGGTAAAAGTTCTGTTTTACAAAGGTAAAAGTTCTGTTTACTGAAGTAAACGTTCTATTTTACTAAAGTAAAAGTTCTATTTTACTAAGATACAAGTTCTGTTTGCTAAGGTAAAAGTTCTATTTTACTAAGGTAAAAGTTCTGTTTGCTAAGGTAAAAGTTCTGTTATACTAAGGTAAAAGTTCTGTTTTACGAAGGCAAAAGTTGTATTTTACTAGGTTAAAAGTTTGATTTTTCTTAGGTGTCAAGCCCTGCATAAAGGTGCGTTTCCACGTGATGTAGCACGTGCAAAAATGCGCGTGTTTCTGTTCCAGCTATAGAGCTGTCTTTCTCGAATTTTATCGCTGGTGGACACGTGAACCCTGACCTCTCTAATAGCAGCTCGAGATGCTTATGTTTAGTGTTTTTTTAATGTTTAAAGCCAAGTTTTGGGAAATTTTATGGAATACTAGATGACTGATTAATCTCACGTGAAACTGACGATCCAAAATATATGACAAAAATAGTCCACCCCAAGATTCCGGGCCATAATCTTGCCTCTCCCCCTCCCCATCCAAAATGTAATGACACATAACCCTTGTGAAAAAAGCAATAGAGATTTCTGTTGTTTTCTATTATTATTTAGACCGTTGTTTTCTATTGGTTTCTATGGTTTTCTATTGTTTTCTATTGTTCAGTCAATACAGCTAAACCATAGAAGTCAATAGAAGTAATGACACAACCCTGGTGAATAAACAATAGAGATTTCTATTGTTTTCTATTGCTGTTTGGAATGTTGTTTTCTATTGGTATCAATAGAAAATTCCTATTGGTTTCTATGGTTTTCTACTGTTCAGTCAATACAGCTAAACCATAGAAGTCAATTGAAGCTAATAGAAGTAATGAGACAACCCTGGTGAAAAAACAATAGAGATTTCTATTGTTATTTGGAATGTTGTTTTCTATTGGTATCAATAGAAAATTCCTATTGGTTTCTATGGTTTTCTACTGTTCAGTCAATACAGCTAAACCATAGAAGTCAATATGAGTTAATAGAAGTAATGAGACAACCCTGGTGAAAAAACAATATAGATTTCTATTGTTTTCTATTGTTATTTGGAACGTTGTTTTCTATTGGTATCAATAGAAAATTCCTATTGGTTTCTATGGTTTTCTATTGTTCAGTCAATACAGCTAAACCATATAAGTCAATAAAAGCTAATAGAAGTCAATTCAGGAACCATAGAAAACAATTAAAACCAATAAAGTGTCCAACTAACAATAGAAACCAATGGAAATCTCTATTGGTTTCTATTGTTTGTTTTTTTCACCAGGGAAGGCCTTGCTTAAATGCCATTTAAAGTATAAAAGTTAAGTAAAAGTAGACTGCAAGAATGCCAGAATGGTGAGAACTACATGTTCTGGTAAAACCAAAGTTTGTCCACTAGTTGACTAAGTCCCGTTTTATATCGATTCATCAGGGGAAATGAAGAGCCCATTTAATTCTTCAAATGTCAAAGCTATTGTATGTACATTGTCCATGCACTTTGTCACTAGTCGCTGTAGGCGAACAGTTTACGCCCTAACACCAGATCGTTATCTGGATAACCAACACAACAGCACAGAATAATGGAAAGCA
The DNA here is from genome assembly GCA_034698625.1 of Julus scanicus. Taxonomy (NCBI): domain Eukaryota; kingdom Metazoa; phylum Arthropoda; class Diplopoda; order Julida; family Julidae; genus Julus; species Julus scanicus. The sequence goes on from JAQGBW010003159.1 coordinate 13,409, forward strand.
CAAATTGCGCTTGTTTAATTTCAATACAACATATCAATAAGCGTTGGTCAGGCCCCAAAAGGGAATTAAACGTGTTGTCCTCAAAGGCAATGGGAATACAAAAAAAAAGATTGACGAATTGGATTTGCACCAATAGAAATACCTCGACAGGGTGCAGGCGCCACGCTTTGGGTGGAGTTGGTAAAGTTCGTATCATGGGATCTCAAATAATGTATAGGATGTCTGGAGTTTTTCATCCCCAGCACACAAAAACAAACGAAATCAATAATTGGACATCGAGAAACTTCTCAAAGACCGAATTAAGTGGGATAAACGCGTAGAGGATTGCTGATGGGAGTACAAAACTGTAATTAATTGAGCACAAACAAGTAAGTGAATGTTGGCAGTTAAGCAACTTTTTCATTATTCAGGACATAAATAAAGTAATCCTTCCTAAAGGAGCGACTCAACATTCTGTTTGCAATCTATTGAATTAATGCATTAATTTTAAATTCGGTGCATGGTTTCAGGTGAGTAAATTTCGAGCAGCGTCTAATGTTCTATGCATGCTGACATTCCACACCATAACATTCCGGACTTTAGAATATCGAAAAAATGTGCAGTTATTCAGAAAAACTACAGTTTCTTACTGCACGTTTACTGCACTTCTGCGTATTCCCTGGTGAAAAAACAATAGAGATTTCTATTGATTTCTAATGTTATTTGGAACATTGTTTTCTATTGGTTTTATTGGTTTCAATTGTTTTCTTTGGTTTTCTATTGTTCAGTCAATACAGCTAAACCATAGGAGTCAATAGAAGTCATTACAGGAACCATAGAAAACAATTAAAAGTTAAAGCCAATAAAGTGTCTAAATAACAATAGAAACCAATGGAAATCTCTATTGTTTTTTTCACCAGGGTTAACTGCAATTTTTCTGCCATTTGGAGCTGAACTTTACAGTACATATTTGCAGTTTTAAATGCTGTCATTAACTGCAAAAATACTACAGTTAATTTGAATAAAGTGCAGTACTCATGACATTTCAGACTTCAGAATATCAACCCAAGGTTAGGTTAGGTTAGGATTAACAAATACCATCTTCATTTTGAAAATTAAGAATTGAGACCCGATAACTTCATAGTACCGGATATCCCAGCAGAAAAAAATATGTCCTAAAATGGCAGTTATTCCGAAAAACTGCAGTTTCTTATTGTACATTTACTGCACTTTTGCACATTAACTGCAGTTTTTCTGGTGCATAAATATGGGTACTCAAACGAGGTTTTCACTTGGGCAGTTGGGTTATCTGCATTTGGCCTGCATATGGTGCACATTTGCATTGGATTCAAGCGGCTCTGCCAAGGTCTACAAGTTGAGTGTTTTTTGGGAAATGGGCACAAATGCAGCTTGTGCAGACCTGCCAAGATGGACTGCAAGAACAATTTACAGATAAAACTTCCTTTTTTTCTCCAGCACTTCTACAAACCCCATTGCAGTAGGTCCAGCCAATTAGAAGGCGTCATTTTAACAATGGGGTCAACATGTATTATGGCTCCAATAGAGGTGGTCTACATTACATTTAGCACCCTCTGTGGTAGTTTCAGGGTGTTTCCTGGGGGGACAGGCCAAAAACGTGCCATTGAGTTACACGTGTTTTTTTTGCTCTCCAAAAAGGTTTTCAAACATTATGAAGAGGAATTGTTGTGTTCCATGTTTTAAAAACAACTTTAGGAACGTCAATTGCAAGATTTCATACCACAGGATCCCTAAAAACTCTAATATAAGAAAGAAATTTATTGTATGTATGTAAGCGAAGCACGTGGTGACATTCAAATAAAACGCCGTTTTGTTTAAATAAAATGGTTTGCACGTGGCCCACACGTTCTCAAAGTGGAATTTCCACTCTCAAATTTCAGAAACTTATGTTAAATTTCCCAAATATCACAAAAATCCGTTCCTAAAAGCAAAATCAATGGAAATGCTATATGGACGACGCTGGGCTGTCCCTCCAGAAAATGTGGCCACTAGAGGCGCTCATGCATGGCACATGCGCCGTTTTGTAATGTAGACCTCCTCTATTAACTGAAAAACTGCACACATGGGCGACATTTTGGGGTCTGTGCAATTTTGTTGGTGTATTGTCTGGTGTGTTGTGTCTGTGATGTTTAACTTAAACAAAAAACAAAAGTTTTTCTGCTATTTGAAACTGCAGTTTTACAATACGTACTATCTTCAGTTTTCAATGATGTCATTAACTTCAATTTACTGCAAAAATGCTGCAGTTAATTTGAATAAAGGGCAGTAAATTTTCTGCTGGGATGATTTCTTGTTTTCCGCACTAATGCTCAAGATTTTCATTTGATGTGAGTGATGCACTTTTGGTACCAATTAAGTCGAGGACCTATTTCTTGGAAGTAAAATTCAACATATCGACCAGTGAAGCATTCATCCTCCGTTTATCGTTAATGAGGTGTCATCGTCACTCTGTCCACTTTATCAGAAACACGAAAATAATTGCCAGTTTTTGGACAAAGCAATTTGTCACTTGTACAAGGATGAAAACGTCCTGCCTTCAGTTGTGAGGGTTGTTTACTCTCTGGAGCAATTTCAAATAACTCAACCAGTTTTGTGAACGAAATTCAAATTGCATTAAATCCCAAATGATTTCTACTCCACCAAGTTTTGGACCTTTGGACCAAGTCAGCGACCTTTTTGTGCCACATGACAAAGCATGACAAAGTATGACGTTATTATGTATGTCTTATTCTATACGTCTGAAAAGTTGTATGAATCCAGTCACTAACTGGAAGAAGACAAGTGGGCCCCTTAAAACATTACACAAAACATTAAATATGGTAATTGCCTTTGAGTAGCTTAATAATAGCTTTTAAAATATACTCTGAGTCATAAAAAAGTAGAACCGAATAAAAAAAAGTAACAACTTCGAGAAAAATATTTCGATTTAAATGCAATTTGACACTACATAGAACAATAGTGTAGGAACAAAAAACTTGTTCCGGACATGCAACAAATCTAGGATTTTTTCATTTTTCAACAAGCTCGAGAAACAGTTGAACTGCTGCAATGGGAAGTGCCAAAGTTCATTTAACCCAACCACTGGCTACCAAACTGTCCAGACTTGAATCCAGTGGACTACAAAATTTGGGAAATTCTCCAGAAAAATGTTTACAAATCGAAGATTAATCAAAGAATGGCGTGTTAGACTCCTGGCTTGTGCAATGGCCACCGGAGAACATTTCCAGCACATTTTATAATTCATTTTTGTTCCTACACTATTTTTCTATATAAGTTCCAAATTTCATTTAAGGTGAATCACAACTTTCAATGGGTGAAATTTTAAAACACTATCACAGCCAAATAAAAAGGGATTAAATAAAAATAAAAATTGTTCAAAATAGCTTGATAAATCAGCAATGGTATCACTTTATTGTTTTTCACTTTAAAATGGTAGATTTTTTTTTAAAATTAATAAACAAGTTTGAAAAATGTTCGTAATTTGCATTCTCATGCTGCCACCTGCTGGCAGAATGTGCAAATAACCTGACATTTTTCAAACTTGTTTATTAATCTTAAACCAGCTTAAGGGGGATCACAACCCTATCACTTTCAATGGGTGAAATTTTTAAAAACACAATTTCAAATAAACAGAAAGAGATTAAATAAAAATAAAAATTGTTTAAAATAGCTTGATCAATCAGCTATTGCATAGCGTTTTCG